>JAZHYW010060381.1:0-19394 GCA_037355805.1 Ixodes ricinus | reverse complement strand
GCGTTTCACGTTATGTGCGAGCGAAGTCAAAGCTTGGAAGCGCGAGCCCAACGTTCTCAGCGTTCCTGCTTCGCACGTGCGCTCGTGCACTACAGGCGCTGTTACAAGCAGCATGCTCGCGCTCGTAGCGTCGGCTTCGCTCGCACATAAGGTGAAACCAACGCCTCCTGTACCTAAGATGCCTGTCATGAGAGCGGCGAGCGTCCCTGCCGTGCCCTCTCCCCTTTTTCCTCCTCCCCTTCACCGAAACGACCGCGAGGGGCGCTGCTAACTGACCCTATCGCTCGCGGCCGCGGAGCGCGGGAGATTTGACGTCTGCTATTGTGATACCACTAGGGTGTGCGAGAAGTGCTTTAAATCGAATAGTGCAGTGTTGTCCCTGGCGTTAACAGCGCAAAGAGAGTGCGAAGGCTATGAATGATGTGGTGCTGTACAGGCGGAACAGCGCACCAGCAAAACAGTTACTCCAGTCCACGCACACAAAGAAAGACAAACTTACGCAGCGCTGGCTCACTCTTTGGTATGTTTACACTTTCGTCTTCGTCTTCTTTTGGTATTATGGTCTAGGGCCATGGAGAATAGTTGGGTCTTTTCTTCAAAAGAATGCTAAACAGTAAACCAAAGACTGAAACTAAAACTAATGTTAAAATAAATAAAATTAGCACTCAGTTGCGAGCGGCCGGCCGCGCCAATTGCGCCGAAGATGGCCTAGCGCCCTGCAAGAGTTGCTGATGATGATGTTGTTGCTCGCGCCTAGGATGGATGGATGGATGGATGAATACGGCTGAGCCCTTTGGATCGGGCGGTAGCTTACGCCACCTAGCCAATTTGTCTTACCATTTAAGCTTAGAATATTTAAATGTGAAAACTATATACACTCTGCACTGAACAGAAAGTGAGGCTATAAAACCCCTTGCCATCAGTTAATAAGAAAATACCTAGTTTTCTCGTGCTTTCTGCCACCATTCACTTAATCTTTGCTTGGTAATCTCTACTGTCTTGTAATCCACTTTTCCTTCGCTGTCTCTAAAACCCAATGACTTTATTAAATCTATGTTGTCTTCGGTAGGCATAGGGTGAAGCCCTTTACAGTAGAGTATCAAGTGCTCTGCCGTCTCGTCCACCTCTCCACAAGCAGCGCACACTGTATCCATTTCCTGGTACTTCGCTCTGTATGTTCTGGTTCGCAAAACACCTGTCCTTGCCTCAAACAACAATGAGCTTCCCTAGAATTATCATAAATGCTTTCTTTGGCAATAACTGTTTTGTTTAATCTATAGCTTTCCAGAGCCCTCTTTGTCTGCATTCCCTCTAGCCACCGATCTCTTTCTGTGGCGCTTAACTTTCTTCTTAACGGAGACCTGCTCTTCCGTAACCCCACTATAGCCTAAAAACTTTCCTCTTAATTTCCTAGTGCGCTGTCTCCACTTTGTGTGGAGACAGACCACTTCGGAACTGAGCGCCACCTAGTGGCGTTTGGCTACAATACGATGGCAGACCGGCCGCAATGGGAGAGCGAGCCACCCGACAGGCATCTTAGTACAGGAGGCATTGGTGAAACGAACTATAACTACGTGGCAGTGGAAACAGGAGAACAAAGAAGTAGATACTGGGCACGCGACACTCCCCGAGGATATCAGCGGCTGTTCCGAGAACGATCGCTCCAGAACCATATATGGAAGGGCAGGATCGAGACAGCGTGCCGCACCACGGCTTGGTGGCTGTAAGTGCCAATCAATATTTCCATCTTGGCGCTATCCATCTTATTTCTAGTACAACTAAGAAAGAGGTGCGTCCATGGTGCCGCTTTGTTCGGCACCCGGGATGTCGCCTAATCTCCATGCCCGAAGGTTGATCCATCCTCTGGCCGCGGTAGCGCAGCAACTGATACTCTGCACCGCAAACCCATTAGTCTGTAGCTATAGAAGTGTGTGCTCGAGTCCCAACCGCGATGCGGACCAGTCATACCATATAGTTAATACGTTACCAACATTATTTTAATGACAATAGAAACTTGCCTACTTGACATCAAAGCGTTGACATATACGGTATACATAACCGTAAGTGGTTCGTATTGGAGGGTTTTCGTAGATCGTTTCGATACCTCCGATAACGGCACGAGATAACGATACGATGCACGCGCAAGTGCGTCGGCGGAGTAACGGGCATCGTTATCGGAGTCTTTGGAACGATCCACTAAAACACCTAATGTCTCCGCACTGAAAGGCCCCCAAACCGAAACGTGTTGACACCCAAAAACTGACGCTGATAAATATCATCTTACGAGGCAACACACCCAGAAGTTAGGATGCCCAAAGTCCCTGAACAGCATTTTTGCTCCACCGCTTTTCCGCTATGTCCTTTTTCCCTGCCGTGTTGCCCTGCCCCTCGATCGTCAGTATTTGTGACTCCACGGAAAGGTGACGCCGCCCGGCGGAAAAGGCGGGAAGCTACCGCCTAACCAAGGATGCAGTGAAAACAGGTCCGGCATGGCGGCCGAAATGTGAAGCAGCGGAAAGGGGGACCGGAACGTACGCCGTTGGGATTGCGAATACGATCTTGGGGAGTGATGCAACGAGACACCGAGGAAGAGGAGACGAGAGCGCGCGTCACAACACCGACCTTTGGTTGGAATTGTTAGTGGGTAGGCCTAAAGCCAGCTGCCTTTGTCTCCACTGCCCTCGTCGAACGCGTTGGAATGCGAAAGCCGGACGCCGGTGTTTCGCCCTTTATAATTCATCTCACAAACATCTGCAGTGCAGGCAAAGGCATGGGCACGAGCGCGTGGCTTTGGAAAGTGCCTTCTATGCACGAGGTCTCGTATACAAACAAAAGCGTTCTGCTGAGCTAGGCTCACGCGCCCGCGCCTTGGTCTTTACTGCATACATTTGCGAGACGAAGTACAACGCATTCGACGCGTGCAGTGGAGACAAAGGCAGCTAACGTAAGGTCTATCCACTATCCATTCGAACCAGAACTCGTTTCCTCCTCTCTCTCGGCGCATACGTCAGTCACGTCCCTGTTGCAGCCTTCTCTGTCACGTGCAGGCGGACACGGCCAAGGCGGCCGGAGGCCAGGGAATCATGCGGGGCTCCTGTCCCGTGATCCTGGCTTTCTTGACCGTCATAATGGTGTTCATGTGCCTGGCGTTCGTTCGCTTCCATACACGCGGACCGCGTATCGTGGCCGCCAGCCCCACCCCGCCCAAGCCCGGAGCGACCAGCACCATCCGCCGAAACGAGCCCACCATTGACTCCCGAACCGAAACCGGGATCCACTTCCGAACCAGGACCCCCGCTCACCCAGTACACTGGCAGAGCGCCACCGGGCGCCTCTTCCGCTCCCGAAACACCACCCGCTCCGGAAGAGACATGGGAAGCAGATTTTTCCTTCCCACCCGCTCCGGCAAGAGACACCGGAAACAGGTTTTTCCTTCCCACCTCCAGAAGAGACACCGGAAACAGATTTTTCCTTCCCACCCGCTCCGGAAGAGACACCGGGAACAGGTTTTTCCTTCCCGCCCGCTCCGGAAGAGACACCGGAAACAGGTTTTTCCTTCCCACCCGCTCCAGAAGAGACACCGGAAACAGGTTTTTCCTTCCCACCCGCTCCGGAAGAGACACCGGGAACAGGTTTTTCCTTCCCACCCGCTCCAGGAGAGACGCTGGAAACATCTTCCTCCGCCCCACCCGGTCTCGGACCGACACCGGGCACCTCTTCCAGATCACACGCTTCCCGCGGCGTCATCCAGCACCCTCCACAATCCGTTCCCTTCCGCGGCGTCGTCCAGCTCCGGTCTGAACTGGTTTGCAGCCCGAACGCGACGGCCACCCGGTGCAGTAGCACAAATGATGGCCCTGCCAGGAGGAGAAACACAACTAGGGCTACAGCCGCCGGACCAGCTGCCTACGGTGTACGATCTTGTGGTCGTCATTGATGCCGGTGAGTCCTCAGGGTGGAGCTAGTCGGTGACGTGTTAAGAGTTCGGGAAAGCTCCTCCCGCCTCCTTCCAGCTCAGCAGAGCGAACGCTGGAGGGAAAGAGGAGTATTCCCCGAACTCTTAACTTGTCACCCGAGAACTGTGCCAGAAAAAGAGGATAAAGGTAGCTGGAAGACATTGTTTGCCCTCGATACCGGATCATGGCCATTGCAGCGGCAAGGACCCAGAGTTATCGTATGGCGATCCTCATTGACGCCAGATCAAGGCTTCGTAAGGCTATCGCACTCCACAAAACCGAAAAAAGTAGCCGCGAGCTCGCGCTCGTACAGAACAGTTAAAAGGTGAATAAATAGCTCCTAAGTTTATCTATTACGGAATGTTGACGTCAAACACGCATGGCAGCCGCAACATAACTGTGGTAAAACAAAGCCAAAAGCGACAGTGACTTTCTCGTAGTAACGATATCAGCGCTGTACAGCTATCAATACCAGGGGTTCGCTCTAAAATTAACCGATGAAATTGACGCCTACACGTAGCGATCTCGAGTTTTTACCAAAGGTGCAGTTTGGTAACGGATTTTATCTTTTGAAATTTGAGGGCTTAGCTCCGTGCCTGCAAGAAATGAGACTCATGGACATGGTCAATGGCGGACGCCCATGGAGACTACTCCGCTGGAGGGTTGTACTGGTGATGCCATCTCCCGATAGCTGCAGCGAGCAGACACGCACTCAGTAGAAAGCAGACGATCCCCGTCGTCTGCTCGCTGTGTCTACCGGAAAATGTCGCTACTAAAAGACAGCCTTCGGTCCTGTGCGCCCGAATCTGCCGGAAACCTTAACCTCGAACGCGCGCCTAGGTGAAGCGGACCTACTCCGAGCCAGAACGTTCGCTGCTTGTCGTACAATGTTGCCAAGGGTCTCCTGCTGAAGCCTACACCACTAAGCGCAGAAAGAAATGAAAACAAAAAAAACATACAGGTGTTTTTGACAGCAAAAGAGCACAAACGATTAAATAAAATACCCAAACTCGTAAGAAATCGAAAAATTACAAAAATATCTAAAGTCTCAAAGAGCTCATCAGAATGCGCCAGAAGCCATATGGCCATTGCATCAACGATGGCTGCGCACGCAGCAGCTCTGGCTTCCACGACGTACTGGAAAAGAGGCTACGATTATGCGTGGATATCTCCTCATGCGTCCCTAAACAGTAAGTGTGTCGCCAACGCTGGCCGTCGGCGATACAGCAGACGCCGCCATCTTGTCATCGCGCACCCCAATGACGTGCCCCTGGCGTACCCCAGCATGACGGAAACCTTACGCGGCGCCAGCATTCGCTCAAAATGGCAGCGCACAGGAGCCTTTCTTGCAAACGTGTATATTGGCCTCATGTTTCACAGAAAGGGACCTCTGCTTTAAGATTTTACGAAATAAAATACACCTTTTTAGAAAATGTGAGGTTGCCACGTGTAGGCACCGATCTCTCCGGTCGATTTTCGAGCGAGTCAACAGGGCATCTGGCCGCCGCCGTGTTCCTGTTCGTGTGAGGAAGCAGGGGAAATTGCGAGCCTGGCAAAGCCACCTTGACCCGCGTGCTGCACGTGCTTGAAGGTCAGGGCACCGGTCGGACGATGCTCGCAAACGTGTCGTGCTCGCAAACATGCCGTTGGCACTGGGCATGCGCAGTGCCCACACCTGGACCTGTTAGGAAACAGTAGGCTCGTTCGATTTACCTCCGGCGCCAGTGCAGAAAGGTGTACTTCCGGTCGTATCTGAATGCACATACCGGAAGTACACTGCCCTGCACTTTTCTGCACCGGTGCAGGGGAATCGAACGAACTTTCTGACGTCACGCAGCCGTCCCAGGCGAAAATCAGTCCACTTCCAGCTGGATTATGGAACTGGAAATGAGGCAGTCCAGCTGGATTCCAGCTGAACCCAGCTGGACCCAGCTGGAATCCAGCTGGACCGCCTCATTTCCAGTTCCATAATCCAGCTGGAGGTGGACTGATTTTCGCCTGGGGTGGTGGCGCTGGCATGGCGCATACGCAGGCGCCTCGCCCGAGTCTGGTTTCTGTTCAAGCGCTAGTGCCCACATCCCGTCTGGCCAGACGCGGGCTTTTTTGTAAACAGCACGTTGGCCTATTATAGAACATGCTTTTCCTATGTCTGTCTGCGTTCGCATGGAGAACATTCACGGAGCGCGTCTTCGGTGTTTGATGACCTTGACGGATGCAAGTTTTATCACCTGATCCGTTATTGGGGCGGTAAAGGACAGCTCAAGTTTACCCTCTCATTCTGGAGGGGAAAAAAGAGAGGGTGCTCAAGTGTAATGTGGAGGACTCGCGTACGAAATGCGGCCGTAACGACTAACACACTTGGCACGCCTCGTAAAATTCGAATTGCAAACGTACATATCTGAAATTGGGCACGCGATCGTAGTTTCGCCAAAAACCTTTATGTCCACTTTTTTTAGTGTTAAATTTTGTATGTGTAAATATTACACGTAAAGCAAAATTGGAGGCCGCGTATTTAATATGTCCAAAATCAGAGTACACTGGTTCATGAGCTCGCTCCCGGGTGGCTTGCTGAAGGGAAAAACGCTAAGAAGAGCAGAGGCTGGCGATAAGCGAGATAATCGCGGTAATTCATACTTTTAACGAAATATTGGAACAATGACCGCCTGGGAGCAAGCTCACAAACCAGCGGGCAGACGACGAACATCCGGTATGGAGCACAGGAAATGCACGGCTGCCGTTTTTGGTTTATTTTAAGGGATACTTCAACATTTGAAATATACCCGTCGTGTTCAAAAATAGTCTGAATATGATCCACAATATCCGTAAATGACAATCGCACGTTTGTATTTTGAGCCTGGTGGCTGTATTTCTCGTTATGAACGGCCCACTCTGGCAAGCGCTCGGAGAGCAGCCAGCTCAGAGCACGTCACATCCGACACAATCGTGACGTAGTTCGTCTCGGGACGAGCAAAGCTGTGGCGAGGCTGACGTCGAGAGGATGGCCTAGTCGTTCCAGCCACCGAAGCGGCTGCCTTTGTACGAATTTTGAGTGACGGGTTAATCTTCTATAAACTCGTTGGGGGGACAATAGCGACTTCTGCGACACACAAAAGGGATTCTCGGGAAGAGGGGAGTTCCTCCTTCCCCTCTTCTCTCGTCGTGGCCGGAGGCGAGACACTCACCGTCACTAGCTGTCAAGGTTCCTAGACGGGCATTACAAACGAGGCGTTAGCGGCATCCACCAGGTGCTCTTGCTAATCGTTTAATTCGTTTTAAAATTCCTTTTCGTGTCTTTTTTAACAAGATATTGGCGTGCCCGATGTGATACTGCTCCTTTGAATACATATAGACCAAAAATATAGCGCTGAAATTTCGTTGTAGTATCCCTTTAAATATTTTACCCCCGACTCGAGCTCCGAAGAAACAGACAAAATTTCTTGCAGAAACTACGTTCGTGTGCCCAATTTCAGGCATGTACGTTGATTGAGAAAGAAATTATGCCAACGTAGAACCGTGACGTGACTCCAACGTTTTTCAAGGTCTAAAGTCCAAGGTCACGGGACAGAGTGAAATCACGTTCAAGGTCACCGAGGACAACACGACGAGAATCGTGTTAAACGCCGACGACCACGTGAAGGTACCTAAACTGGTCCTCGTGAAAGGGAGCGACGGAAAAAAGATGAATACATCATCGAGTAGGAGCCGCGACTTCATCATCATCGAAACCGAAGAGGCTCTGAGGGAGGCCGAGTCGTACGTGCTCAAGATGGAATACGAGGCCACCGTTGACGACTACCCGGCAGCGACCACTGGGCTTATGAAGAGTCCGCAGGGGTACGTTCCAGTTACATGTCCAAGTCACCACCCAAAGGCTGGTTCACACATTCCCATTTGACTGTGCCGGGTTTCCCAAGTGTGTTGTGATCTCTTGCAACCGCTGGCACACTGGCGTCACTATCGCCTGGAACACTTCCAGCCTGCACATAAAAATAACTAGCCACCTGGCTTTCAGTATTCGCGAGATCAAGTCTACGCTCATAACGCTATCAGAAGTAAAGGGATTATGAGCAAAAATTATGAACAAAATACGTACGCAGGCCGGAAGTGTTCCAGGAGTACCCGATAGATGGCACCAGTATGTTAGCGGTTACTAGAGGTCACGACAGGGGTGTGCGAATAGTGGTTCGAAGAGAAAAGCGCAGTGTCATCTCTAGCTTCAACGCTGCTATGAGAACTGGTTGTGGCGGCATTTCCTTGCGCCATGGAAGTTATAAATGACGCAGTGCCATTCGATTCGAACCTCTATTCTCACCACAACATACCCGCCACAGTCAAACGCAACTGTGTGAATCCGTAATCTTATCTTTATGACGTCAGGCCAAGATGTGACGTCATAAAGATGACCGTGCTTTCTAACGTAACGTCACAGCTACTGAACGACGCCCCCGTGTGCAGGTATTCGCCCAGCTCCCACGGGGAAAGAATCCGCAGCTTTTGCCACAGTGTGCGAAGAAGCGACAGCGAGACACGTTTTTATGCATATCCAATCTTTATTTACTCGACCAGACATAACACAGCCTTGTGGTCGGTCACGTGTGTAGTAAAGGGAACACACTTCACACATGAGTCCCTGACTAAAGCAAAATCGAGACAGGTATCCGTTCAGCAATCGCTGGAGAGGAGGCGGGTTGTTCTCTCCAGCGTTCTCTTTGTTAAAAGAGAAAAAGTTGTTGGCTTTGTGCGAGGAGCTTGTCCTCTATTTCAGTTACCGGTAGAAACTACATTTCCCAAGAAAAATACATTCATACGAATAGTAACTTTATTTAGCTCCATCTTGAGGTTCTTGTCATTTCCGGTCTTAGCTGCTGGACATAGACGTCTCTCCACCGCTGGCGTTTATATTTACCTACTCAAGTTAATTATATGACTTAACTAGTGAATATCTGTTTTCAAATTAACTAACTTTTAAAAATACTCACGTGAGAAACCAAGGAAAAGAGAAGCTCTTTAGCGAAGAAACATTTCCCATAAAAATGCAGAATCTGCCTTTGGGGCGCTTTGCGCCCCTGCTTTCCGATAGTGTCGATGTTTTAAGACAAGACTCCGAGACTCGGGAAAAACGAAGGACAAGACAACAACACAAAGTTTTTTTGTGTTGTCCTTCGTTCTTCCCGGGGTTTGTCTTAGAACATGTCCGACCACCACCAGTGTTTGCGCCCCAAGTTTTTAAGTGTTGATGTTTGGCAGGACAGTATTAGTTTCATATCTTAAACAGTATTGCCGCAATTTCGTCTACAAAACTGAAGTGCCAAATCGTTGTTTCGCACGGTATCCAGATTTTACATGTTTCGGCCGGAGTGGGGAGAGGCGAGCCGCGCTTTTCCTACTTTCGACGGCGCAGCTACGATTGCCAAGGTGAATCTCCGGTCGTCGCCCCCGCAACTTTCACTGTCCTCGCCGGCACGGAAGTCGACGGAACGCCCACGCCGTAAGTTATAGATGCCGCCTTTGCATGTCGCCGCCAAGTGTTGTTGGTGGATGGCGCGGGTGCTAAAGGGCCCTTCACCTACTTGCGTTTGCTTACGACCGAGTTCTCTGCTGCGGCGCATCCGGTCCTGAGACGTCGCACAGAGTGATTAAAAACCGAGTCTGGTCTCTCTCGGTCGTACTCGGTCGCATATATGTGAACGGCGCTTTATGCCCGAGTCCCACTAGAGCGACAAGCAGAAAAGAAACGACTCCGTAGTAAGCCTCAGACACGTGCAGTATGTACACAAAAGTACCTTTGGCAGGCTTGCAGGTTCTCGGTGCTCGTGATGGTAGCACGAGTGACTGCAAGCCTGCAGCCAAGGATATATTCGCGTGCATGCTGCAGCACGTGCTGGAGGCTTCCCGCTGTTTCTGTTTGTCGCTCTAGTGCACCGTGCTCTAGTGGCACTCGGACATCGCGACGAGAGATCAGACTGGCACGCTGGCGCCATTTATCAACTGCATTTTACTAGAGCGAAGGTTTCGCAGTGTTCGCGAGATCAAGAGTACGTACATATTATGAGAAATTATCGTTTCTAACATTGTCAAAAGTATTTTACAAACTTGGAAATACCCTTTTAGAGCTGGCACCAACCTGAACACAACGTTCAAAACGGCGCTAGACATCAGCATGGACAACCTGGTCTGGGCAGCCTTTCCGAACAAGATACGGAAGCAACGCACCACGGTAACTTCCGAATTCGCAGTAGTATCTCACCGCGGCATGTCTCCCGGGTCCTCACACCACGTATTGCAGGGCGGCTCGCGAATATGGTGTTTCCAGCTTAGCTCGCGGTGCCACGTAGAGCAAACTCCGAGAAAATGAAAATTTGGAGCAAGATCGGTAAGGCTCGGGCGGATGTTTTCAGGCGAGATGCACGCCATATAGTTGGAAGTTAGAACTGTTTTTCCGTGACGGTCTCCATGTTGAATTTTGACGCAGTTCCAATGTTTGTGCGACGAGAAATTACGTAAAGCGTTTGCAAAAGATTACAAAAAAAAAGTCATAAAACAAAACAGTTAGAGAAACAAAAATCTGGCGGATAGGGGCCATTAGAAGTCTAGCACTATTTAATAAGCAAATAAAGCAATATTGCACTTTCCCGCAAAAATTGCCATTCCTAAAATAAGACAAAAACAAAAATTCCGAGATTTTAGTTTTGTTTGTTTCGTTCCATCCGAGGGCCATCCCTGCTATAACGCGAGCATCTTACTATAAAATGCGTCTAGATACCTCGTGTCGCGCTTTGAGCGAAAAAACGCAGACCGTATCACCGACGAAAGAGGGGACCATCCGTGGTATACCAAGGGGAGTTCACGCAACGCAAACAACCAGTGCATCCGGTGGCAGCCGCAACGTTGCTTGACTCAAGACAACGTCTTGCAGGACGCGCAAAAGACCGCCCTTTATTCGACGGCGACCGAGGCCGAGGCTGCGGCAGCACTCGCCAGTGACTTCGAGGCCTTTACCAGGTTCTTCGGGGCCAACGTCGCTAAGCTCGGTTGGTTTCTTTCAGATAAGTAATCAGGTCGTATATACGGCGCGAGAGCAGCCGATGCTCGCATCAGTTCGCCCATCGTCAAGCGAGGGAAGTCGTGAAGTGCACTCACAATGTAAAAAATATCCACTGCGTCTACTTTCCCGCAAAGCATCTGGGAGAGCCAATCACTGCAAACTATGGAGGAAGATCGGCAAAACGAAAATATGTTTAAACCTAAAAAAAAAGTCAGTTTGCGCTGTGACATTATACATGACGTAAACACGTTCTTCCGTCAAACTCAATGCCACAGCAAAAACGTTTTTTTTTTTGTTGTGGTCTAGGCTTTAAATATTTTTGAGCCGCGTCATTGGCCGAGTTCCGTCCGTAGACAACAGCAATTGGCCTCCCAAAGTGCTTTGCGAGAAAGTAGACCCACCCGATTTTTAGATTATACAAAGTGTTTTGAACCAACTTCATGATGCCGTTTAGGCAGAGCCTAACGTGGACTGCCTAATTAAAATGAGCCAAATCAGTGCCAACCGCGCGATCCCGCGCGCTCGAAGGTGCAACTACTGCAAAAGAAACGCTGCCTCTTTAGAAAGTCGGCAATTTGAGAACCTTCCTTTTTTTCTTTTTAATGATTTTTCGTGTCGCACGGCATCGTGCAGACGTCGTGGTTACTAATGACGTCGAGCTGGAGGGTCCGGGGTTGGTCCTGCTGAAGGACTTGCCCGAGGACGCCGCAGCAAAAAAGAAGAAGGTTCGCAGCGTCGTCGGTGAGCAGGTAAGCCAGAGAAATCCAGCACGCGAAAGGGAATCTGCTGTCTAATCACAGGTGTAGCAGGATGAGAAGAACGACTATAAAGTCCCTCGATGTGTTTGTGCTCGTCTTGCAAGTATATAGCTTCAAATGCGCCACGTGCGGTCCTCCGAAGCAAATGGCGGCGCATCATTGAAATGTGCAGCCCTTGAAAGCGAGCGGCGACAGGTCGTGGCACATGCCTCGCATGTTGGCGCAACAGTGGTTGAAGCGCGAAGCGTGCATTTTATCAAGGGGCTTTAAACGATTAGACCCAGGACGCTTCCCTGTGGCAAGATTTGGAAAGAGTGTAACGCAGTGTAAACAACATCGTATCGGTCACGTCTACTATTCCGGTACGGTGTTCTCACCACCGTATTTATCCATGTCGGTTTAGTGACAAGATTTTGCTACCACTTGGACTAAAGTTTGCGCGCATGGGGGCTTTGCTCAACCCTCTAAGCGTATAAAAATTTCTCAGGGTTCTTTTTTTTTTTCTCATATTTTTATAATTATTAGTTTGTTAGCGGGAACTGCGGACGCAGTTCCTGCTCCCAACATGATACATTAAACTTGGGCAATAAGAATCTGAAGTAAACGGTAGACATGTCCTTAGAGTTGGTTCGAAGGTCACGCAAAAGCGCCAAGTGTGCTCCTACATTGAAGATGTTTCGCACGCTGAAAATTTGACGACGATGGCATTTTTGGGCACGCTCCTCAAGACAAATCGTGGGATCCGTTAAAACGCGCCCTCGCGCATGCGACGCAGTGGGTGAAACACCTGGTCGAAGGAGGCCAGTTGCTCAGAGCCGCTGTGGAGTACGTCGGCATCATCGCGGATGCAGCGGACGATGCAGCAATGGTGAGTGCCGGAATCCGTCAGCAATGGCTAGAAGGGGGCTTAACGTATACCTGTTCTATTGTAATTCGCTCTGCAAGCGGCGCCTGTCCACAGAAACTATACGCCAGTCTTTTTGGTTCAAACCCCGTCACGCCAGCGAGCTCACATACAATCCTCCGCTTCGGTTTCGCTTTTACAACCAACCACCAGGATCGCGGCAATGTGCAGCGTGTGCATGTGACGTATTTTGTGGCCATTTTGGAAACACTCGAATAGTTCCAGAGCCGTACGCAAGAGTTTCCGAGAGGGGTAGGAATCGCTAAGCGTCGGCGCATGATGCAGCCGCAGAGTGAAAGTGATCTGAACAGCTCATGTCGTTTTTCACTACACAGCACAAGAGCCTACAGCCTTACCTGGAGCAAGCCTGCATCGTGGAACCGAGCGCCCCGCCCAATGCCAAATACCAAGAGCAACGAGTAAGTCCCAATGAAACCGCCGCCTAGGAATTCAATCATATTCACGCCCACGCAAAAAAAAAAAAAAAAGACTTGCCTGAAGGTTTTGGGCAAGACACATTGCAAGCCCTAACATAAAAAGAAAAGATACATTGTCACGAATACAACAAAAAAAGCAAAAAAAAAATAAAATAAAAATAAAGTAAGTGATTACATCTTTTTCGACACTAAGAGTAAGCTGAACCTTCGAACGCGTTTACACGCTCTGTTTTTTTCTATTGATCGTCCCCTACAAAAAAGAAATAAGCTTGTAAAAGTTTCAAAAAATCGCCCCCCCCCCCCTTCTCCACGCCCGCATTTTTTCGCTAATAAGCTTCTAGGGGAATAGCTATTACGTATATGTATTTATTATTTTTTTATTTATTTATTAACACAATCCACAATGAAGTAAAGCACGAGTTGCTTCCTTGTTAACAGAAAACCATGTGGTTCGTGAATCCGGGACTTTACGCCTTTGTTTTACAGGCTCTCCTCCTGCTTCGGACGCTGCATCTCATCATGGGGGACAGAGCACTCAAGGATGCACTGAAGGTGACCGGGTCGTCCAGTGGTCCAGCCTATCAACGTTACCAAGTGTCGTCCCATTGAGCCACAAACAACACATATAGCTACTACATACTACTACTACTACTACTACTACTAATAATAATAATTTTCTATAAGCTCATCTACGCTCTTAGAGCCACAAAATGATCGCAAAAGAACATTCATCATGGACAAGCTGGAATGTCAATAGATTGCAAGAGTCACAGCAAACAAAAGCTCACTGTATCTTGTTGCCAAACACAAATCGTGTTTGTCGTGCCGGTCAGACTACATACAGGCCAGGTGCGCTAGACTCGTGAGAACACAAAGTTGGAGGCGAAGTGCGCAAAGCGCGCCGATCGGAACCTCGCGACGAAAGTGCTACGTCATCATTGCAGGAGTTCAATCGGCGCGTATCGCGAACTTCGGCCCCAACTTTGTGTCGAACGAGTCTCGAAAACCTAAGTCGTAGCCATATCGCACCTGTCGGAAGTTGAGACATGCAAGTCTCATCACACATGTTCCTCCGCAAAGACATCCCGCTCGTCACGCGTCGTTCGTTTGATGTGCACTGCGCAGGATTTCATGGCGAACAACAAGTGGGAATCTGCGACCGACGATGAACTCCTGAATTACCTTAAGAAGGTCAGTTCTCATGGCCAATCTCATGCCGATTTAGTAGTGAGTACGGGGGCATCCATTTCCTCCTGGATAACAAAGCCGTAGTGCTCGATTGTTGACGTCATTTTCCGGAGGCCAGCGCGGTGCAGAGATTAGACACGAATACTGCGTCAGCGTTCGGTTCGGACGGGTCCCCTCCCTGATTGGATACGAGACCTAGCCCAACGCTGACGCGGCACTCGTGCCCAATCTGCGGCCCGCACACTGGTCTCTGGTAGGTGACGTAGCGAACGGCCTCATTATCCGGGGGCCTCATTATACGGAGGGCCTCATTATACGGAGGGCCTCATTATCCGGGGGCGTTGATCCACGCATCTCAAGGTGCGTGCGGTGCTTCGACGATGACCCGCAGGTGGACTCAAGATGTGGACGACGCCGCGCTATTGGGACTGCTGAACAGCACCAAGGTTGCCAGGGTGCACGTGAAGAGGAAGTACGGTACCGCTCCAAAGCTCAACGTGGAAGTGTTCGAACCAGCGTAAGAGGCAGTTAGCGCTCAATGATAAGCAAACTTCTGGTCTTAAGGCTGATCCACGCACTTGCGTTTGCTTACGACCGAGTTGTCGTGATCTCTTACGAATAGATAACACAATGGTACGATGGCGCCATTGTAGGCCGTGGCCCTGGAAATGCATTTCACTAGAGCGAATATTTTGCACTATTTACGAGATCAAATGTACGTATCATCTATGATAAATGACCGTTTATAGCAAAAACAAAAGCTTCGCAAGCCAATAAAAAGATGATGCGCGAAAAAAAAAGTAAATACGAGGAAATCGAAAGTGCTCCTTGGCTACCCGATAGACGATGCCAGTGTGTTCTCTCGTCGTAAGAGATCACAAGAGGTTGTAAAGCATTCGGTCGTAAGCAGTGGCAAGTGCGTGAACCAGCCTCCATGGGACTTCATTGATGCCAAGGGATGAGGCTGAGCAAAAAATTTCATGAAATGGGCTGTCAGATATATCTGCGCGTCTTAATTTGCATGACGCGTGGTATGACCTTTGTCGGACCCGGCCGCGCCACTATAAACCCCGTCGTACCTGCGCGTGTGCCAGCTTCCGTAACGCTCACGTCCCGACCACCAAAAGTGGGTAATCTAAATGTATGACGCGTCGTTTTGTGCACAGTTTGAGCAAATAAAACAACGTCGGGCCGACGCCCTGTGGCGCCATTCACGTGAGTACCCGCCACGTTGTCGCAGGTGTTCGTCGTCACGTTTCTGATTTAGAAAAAATCACCTAAAACCAGAAACCTAGCTCATTCTTAAATTAAGCCCGTGTTAAGACGGTTCATGGCTGAGTGCTGCTAAACAAACAATGCGCCGCGGTTTCAAAAAATGCCGCAACTCCCGTTTCTGATTCGAGAGCGGACAGCCTTGCGGCGATCCAGTCGTCCAATCCCAAGTGACGATTTGTACACACTTTTGCGCAGGGCTGCCGAAGGAAGCGTAGCAGTCTTCAATGGCCAGCTCCCAGGGATCAAGTGCAAAGAACCGGAGAAAATATCGGTCTCGTGGGTGAAGTGGCCCCATGATGTGAAGGCGCTGTCGAGAGTAGGTAATCACTTACGGAAAAGACATCGCACTCAAAAGAAGAAAGCGTTAGAAAACAGACAGTCAGGCGTCTGTGTCCTCAATTGTTATTCTTAACTCTTCTTAAAGTATTACTACGCACCAACTAAAGCGTCCTCGCACCGTATTTCCAAGTGCTGGTAGATTTCACTTTAGGAACGCGCGAATCCGGGGAAAGCTACAAGAGCAAGGTATACTTACCTTGCGGCAGTTAGACCATACTGAACGAAGACGCCACAGGCCAATTTAAGGCAGAGTAAATTTCTAATGTCTAGACGACTGCACAACGAATCTCGACTCCTGCTTTCCGCGCCCCTTCCAGAGATCGGTCCGGCGGTGGCCGACAGCGAAGCCGCAATCGTGAATCCAGCGTTGCTGACGTGTGCCAACGTGACGTACGACACCTACAACTGGTACCTGATCAGCGAGAGACTGGCTGTACGTTATCTCTGGAGCGCATCATTGCCCTGCTGCTTCTCCTGTTAGAAGCTTCCTGCCACGCTATTAAGACGGAATGCGTTGTCCCCGCTCGTGGCAGCTGTTGTTGTTTGGACGTTTTATTTGCATGAAACTGAAATAAACTGCCCTGTCGCTTAACTGTAGTCATCTGAAACGGTGGCGTGGGGAGGGCGAGATGGGACAAAGAGGACAGACAGAGAAGGTATGTACATGGGAAGGCTCGCTGCCCGCACGAATGCAAGCAGCGAGTCGAGAATGTCTTTCCGGTGACCGGGTGGCTTTGTGAGGTGAGGGCGTGTCCTAGTCTGCGTAACTCGTAGGCCGGTAGCTAGGTGGAATTGGACTTAGGTGTACGGTCCTGTCGTGCGAGGAGCGCTTAGGGCAGTCCCAGATGATATGAGGGCACGTCGCCGGCACTCTGCATCGAGCGGGCAGAGCGGGCTGGGGCCCACATCATCCGGAGAAGAGAAGGTGGTTAAATCTGGGACTCGTGGCAGCTTCCGACCAGAAACCAACCTAAGGCCATCTATCGGTAGCGAACTGCAGATACCTCGTAGGGACTGACGAGCAGCAGCAAGAGGTGGCGCCCTCTAGCATATCCCGGCCGGCCTCTTGGACCTCAGGACCGGTATGAAGACTGGATCATCTCGTCAAAAGAGTCACCGAAACCAGATCCTGGATTCGCTGCTTGAGTCCAGGATCCAGGCGGATTGAGGGATCCAGGGTATTGGTGGGCGGGCATCGCCCAATACCCTGGATCTCCAAATTCCGCCAGATACGATGTGGCGTAAACGTTTGTAAGATTAAGCGTGTCATTACTAGTACAGTCAAAGACAGGGGTGGGGACGGCAGGGCGTGTCTTTCGAACATCCGGCCTCCAGAACGCGCTCTGTGACTTCGGCCGTGTTTTCGTGCGCGCACTCGAGGTGCACAAGACGGTGAGCCGTTGTCGCAGGTTGAAGGCTCGCGCTGGAGGCGGGACAACTGAAACTCTTTCCCGCCGCTGTCACCAATTGTCAGTGACCACACTCGTCGTAAGCGATCACAAGCGGGCACAAAGCACTCGATCAGACTCAAGCGCAAGCGTGTGAACCAGGCTTTAGACAGCTAGAATGCTCACTGATTGGTTCTCTTTGTGCACCTTGGGGCAACACACTCAAAAGACTGCGTTTTTGTGCTTCAAAAATAAACAGTTCTAGTGCACGCCACCAGTCGAGCGACCCTTCGAGCGCTTGTCACTGAAAGCGTACGTTTTAGCACGCATCCAACGCATGATTTAGGGGCACAAGGTCTGATCGGAGTTCTTTCTACAGATGAACCGGCAACCACCGGTGGATTCGATAACGAGGTGGAACATGCACCGTCAGGCTGCCGCACAGTAAGTCAGCAGTTGCCCTTCAGTTTCGTTTTACCCTGCCGGACGCTGAACAGAGAGTGGCAGTAAAGCTCAGAAATAGCAACGTAAGAACGAGAGGGACTGTTCCAAATCCTTCTCGAATGGATCCGAGGTACTCCGGCGGATCATGTCACGTGACAAGACAGCAACGCTGGACGCGGGTATAGTTTCGAACGCCAAGGTACAGAACCTTTACCCCAGATGAGATCGAGTAAATTTTGGAACACGACCAGAGAGTGCAAAATCGCTGCAGCCAATAGCAGCCTCAGAGCCCCGAGCGTCACGCGGGGAACGCGGTGACATCATGAGGGAGAGGGAGGCCATCTCGTTCTCCAGCCACCAGTCTTGTCGTGCGGTTCCGTAAAAGCGCAGAACATTCCTTTCGCGGTCTCTTCCTTGCGCAGAACATCGAATCCGATGGCAGCTCTTTGGGTCTGGAAAGACATGGCGACTGAGCATGATCCCGACATCTTGAAGATATTCTACGAGAACGCAGAACGGACGGAAGCTGAGGCCGCAGAACTGGTGGTAAACGAAGGCGGCTACAAGGTAAGACGGAACTACCTTGTCGGTCACCGCGGTCTCAAGGGATGCATCGCAAGAACGTCTCATTCTCATTTCGACCTCTTCGTTTGAAGCTTGTTCAAAACATCCCAGGCGGATATTTCGCACTTGACCCATTCTCATAGCCACTGACAGCCTATGGAAGGCGTGGGTAGTCCCAGGCATCTCATTACTTATATGAGCCAATGAGATTGCAGCGTTTGTCGATAAGCGCCAATCACGACCCAAGGAGCGTGAACATTTGAAGACACGCCTTGTGCCTCTCAACTCCCGGTGACTGGACTTTGGCATGCTTGAATCAACTACCGGCTAATCCTTCAGAATAGGCATCATTGGGAATATATAACACGCAATTAATGCGAAGGTGCAAGCGAGCTTGACAAGAATGACAATAATAATCCCTGAGGAGGAGAACAAGGGGGACAAATGACAAACACAAATCTTCAAACACAGCTAGGTGACTGGTGCGCGACCGAAAAAATCCACCTTGTCCTGGTATCGAACCAGGGACCTCTCCATTTCCCGTGGAGCGCTCTACCAACTGAGCTAATCAGGAGCTGATAAAACCCGTTTGCTCTGCTGACGTCTAACTCCTGGTTAGCTCAGTTGGTAGAGCGCTCCACTGGTAATGGAGAGGTCCTTGGTTCGATACCAGGATCAGGCGGATTTTTCGGTCGCGCACCAGTCACCTAGCTGTGTTTGGAGATTTCTGTTTGACCTTTTGTCCCCCTTCCCTCCTCCAGGGATGCATAATCGATAAAACACGGGCCGTCAGCCCCCCCCCCCCTCTCTCTCTCTCTTCTCTTTTTCCTTCTTCGCCTTTTCACGCAATAAAACGTTAGTGGGGAAACAGATTGACGCGGCCCAACCAGCGGGTCTTGACCTCCACTGGATGTTCCAAGAGGCAGGACGGACGTCTTGCGGGAAGCCACCAGCCAAGACGAGCGACCGAACGACAGACGACGCGTACTTCTGTGTGCATCTGCACGAGTGTGCGCCTATGAGGGAATATTTCCTGAAGTTTCCCTACTATGCGGTGACCGAGGAGACCGGCCAGCCAGCACGCCAATACAGCCAA
>JAZHYW010060379.1:0-11567 GCA_037355805.1 Ixodes ricinus | reverse complement strand
AGCGCTGTAAAAGCGCGTCCGGCGGTAAAGAGGCTATAAACAACCGTTTAGAGTACCGTTATTGAGACTAGCTGAGACGCCAGAAAGTCTGGCTGGTACCATTTTGAGAGTTCATACGGCGCGTGCTTTGCCTGCTCTCGACACAAACGCACGTTGCGGACGTGCGCAGGCTGGGAGTCAACAATGGTGAATCGCCTCAAGATGGGCTGGCGTATCTGGTGCACTGACGAATAACTCCGCACTTTCTATTCGCATGAAATCAATCGATCTGCTTTTTTAGTGAGACAATGAGCTGGGATACTGTGAGACTAGATTATTCCAAAGCTTCGCTCGATTATTGGGGATCGTGAATCAGCTGCCGACCTGTTTTATCTACGAGCGTCAAACTGCAACTGTCGAAAATACAATTCTACTCCCATTTAACGTATTGTCATCTGGTTTGGGGCACATAAACCAGGACTAACATTGAAAAACTGTATTTTCGGCAGAAGAAAATGTTGGGAGGAATATGTTATCTGCCATATGACTTCCATTCTGCCGATTTATTTAGAACCTGGAAGATAATAAATATCTACAATTTATATCAGTACCCCTCTGTACAAGTTTTAAGAGCGAAAAAATAAGGAACTCGGATTATCTAGAAAGACTTGCGTTGCTGAGAAAAATTTCCCTACCTCGCCCTACCCGTAGCGCAGAGAAATTGAGGATGGCTCCGCAGCGGACATATTATGGCTATCAAATGTTAAAGATCACACTCCCATATTTGCTAACTAGTCTTCATATTGATAATATTGATTTGGACAGCCTAACTTCCAAGGCTGCGTTGTTATACTTTTGTGTGTGATTATTAGTTTAGCTTCATGTTATCCTTTTATGTGAACCTTGGTTTGTACGCATAGCACTCCAAACCGTAGATGTGTATTGTTTCTGCTGTCTCAGTTGTCTTTTGTATATTTTCCGCATGCTTGCCATTTGCTACAGCAGTTTTTGTTATTATATTTTGGAGGGGGAGGGGCTAATAAATAATGTTAAATAAAGTTATTATTATTAAACGTGGGAAAAAGGCTGGTCATAATTTCGACGTCAACGCAACCACGGCGCGCTTTCGAGCAGAATTCTTAACTTCGCCACTACGGTACCCACGTTCAAACGAACGTTTACGGTGACTACAGTCATTCTAATTTTTTTGTATAAGTAGGCTATGCCAGGACTAACCTTAACGCTAAATTGAAAAAAAAAGAAAACAAGATTCTTCTATTTTCGCTGTACGACGGCTTGAGGTCCGATGGAGGAAACTATTCTTGGTAAAGACAAGAAAAATAAGACAAGAAAACTAAACATCACATCAGGAGCAAAAACCCAAAAGAAGTCCCCTGGAAGGTATACTCGAAAATAGGTGCGGCTAAAAATGCTACAGGGTACCACTGACCCACACGCTGTACCTGCGTCTGAAACCCATTCGTCTGCGAAACAAAATTTGGCCTACCGCCGGGAAGTTGTTTTGGCGGAAGCATCTAACTGAGTTTCCTCGAAGAAGAGTCTAAATAAAGATCTTAGGAGCGACGGGGAGAATGGTAAAAATAAAACCAATCCGCTAGTGAAAAAACAAAAAAGTGGCGCGCTCTAGCAAATATATTTAAAAAAAAACGGTATTTGGAGCATTGGTTTTGCCTTGCGCAGGTGTGTGCCGCGGAGAAAACATCCGCTCAAAATAGCAATTTCAATCTGGAAGGCTCTCTACTGCGTCTACTCGATCTAATTCCCAAATTTATTTTTTATTCTTCCAATTCTTTCAGGATATTTCACGGCCCCATTTCCTCGCACAGGCGGAAAATTAGGTCGGAGGCCGACACGTTTATTTTCTTGGAGTTTCGGGACGAGTCTTGATTTCAAGTCCGAACGGGAACCGCGGCGAGCTCACGGTGAACGAGTTCTAACTTTCGAACTTCCACTT
Organism: Ixodes ricinus; assembly: GCA_037355805.1. Taxonomy (NCBI): domain Eukaryota; kingdom Metazoa; phylum Arthropoda; class Arachnida; order Ixodida; family Ixodidae; genus Ixodes; species Ixodes ricinus. The sequence continues at coordinate 9,613 of JAZHYW010060379.1, read as the reverse complement.
TCGAATGAAATGAAACTAGGATATATCGGTACTAAAATCAACACACAAAATCATGAGCCATTCCACTCTGTGAAGGTGGATGACCTGCGAAGCTGTTTAGCACACGACAAAGACGTGACACAGAATGTTGAACAAAGGCACGAGCACATTTATTGTCTCGATCGGTGGTCATCGTGACGAAAGGTACGCACACACGCGTCGAGGACTATCGCCGCCCCGAGGAGCCGGAGCAAACTAGACACATGCGGACGGGACCGCCACCCGGCGGAAGGAAAGGAAACCAGGCACGCAAGCGGCTTGGAACGACGACAAAGAGAGGGTGGTGCAAGCGTAAACATGGCCGACGCGGGTCGCACAGCCGAAAATCTTTGTGAAGCCTTTATTATCTACCTCAAAGTCAACTGATCTTGAAAATGGTGCCTATAGGGCGTATTCACTGGCCGCCATATTTGAGGTCACTGTTTAGAGCGCATGCTCAGAACGAGCTCACATTAACAGGCTGCCAAGATCGGCAATCTTGATGGTGCGGGTGCACGTTACAAAATAACTGTGGAAGCTAGCCATCAGCACGTGCTCAGCATTAGCGCCCACGGATATGGCCGCCAGTGAATACACCCTATTGATAACTAATCTACTGACAACGCATTTCCAATTGATGGGACGTATAAGCTTCTGCATAGAATGAAGCGATTTTGCATTGAATTCGGGATCTAAGTTTTTGTTGACGCACACGAAATATCCACGGAACCCTAGCCATAAACAGCTTTCCTGTAAAGATTAAACGACAACACAAAAAAAACTAAGCACAAAAAAAAAAACTTCAATTGTTTACAAACCGTGTCTATTGGCGACGTCTGCGCCACAAAGCGTCGCTCTGGTCGGTTTTCCAGGATTGGCGGAATGCTGACTATGACGTCAGGAAAAGTTTTCTCATTGACGGAAATAGGAGTGAACTAAGAAATTTATTTTTGACGGTGTTGGAAGTTTAAGTTTCAGAGCGCAATGATTTCAAGCTTCTACACTGCTCATTACATACACCATCGAACTTGTTGTTCCCAAAGTAATGAGATCACGAGAGCGAATCATAGAAGGGCGCCACCGAGACACCTCGCCACTAATAGAGGCACGTGCGTGCTCATGCGCGTTGTTTACTCCCGCAAGGTGCAACAAACACCAGAGGAACAGTAAACAGATGCAAACACTGAAATGACGACACGCGCGAGCCCCTGCGTATATGGGCGTTTGTGCACACGCAAGCAATCCTGCTCACATTCGTGCTCACTCGCGTGCACATACACCCGCACACGCACGAGCACGCTAAGACCAGATCACGGTATTCACACGCAAACACTATAGAACAAAACGTTTGCCGCAAGTTAAGGCTGGTTCACACTGCCCCATTTTCGCACGTTAAGTTACGTTACGAAATATTACGTTGAAGTTACCGGGACTTCTGTGCTTCATATTAAGTGAGGCTACCAGTTCAAGGAGAAAGCATGACACGTGACATTCGAGACACGAATGTTTCGGGGACTTATACGTGACCTAACTTAACATAAGAACATGGGGCAGTGTGAATGAGCCTTTACAGTCAACAACAAAATAAAGCGTTCCTAATAATAAAAAAGAAGAACAAGCTCTATCGGCGTCACCAGCGTAGAGTTTGCGAACTTGAGAAGGAGACATCGTAAATTACGCGACAGGTGTTCTTCGAGAAAACCATCTCCCTTTTGGGCTTCTGAAATGTTCGAATTTCTTTGTTTATTTTTTTATTTTCATACCCTCACGACTCCAGTTCAGAGCCAGTCTGAGACGATTCTCGTGAAGGCAAGGGACTTTTTCATACGTACACGAAAGCGCTAGATCGAAAGGCGTAACTCAAAGTGGAAATGGGGCTCTTCATCGAATGAAATGGGCCTCTCCTGGGCTCACGAAAAAATGGGTACTTCGTCAGCCGATTTATCGTTTGCGTCTCTTGCTCAATTCACATTTTTAACTTGTTTGCTTTTTAAATAACAAACAAAAGTAAAATACATTTATACACTAGCTTGCATTCAGATTATCACGGTGCACTCCAGACATTTTGCTTGCACTTGAGGCGTTCTTCTAGCGCTGTGTCTGTTTCGTACCTCACGGAAACTACCAATTACTGAAGAAGAAACAAACTGGCAAGTAGCAGCATCAAATACAAATGAGGCAGAAACTTTGAATACGAATATAAATATAAATCAGCGAAGATGCAAGTAGTAGCGGTTAGCAAACCTCTCTCCGAATTAGTATAAACAAGCATGCATGTCAATCTATAAGTGGAAGAGAAGATTTGTCATGTTCCTTCCAAGCACGTGATTTCTCACTCAAATCTTTGCTTGGAACATCAGTAAATCGGCGGGAGTTCACACATTCATATCTGAATGTGTATTCCAACATTTGAGAATATGCGCTTGGGTTTTGCACGCGCTTGGTTTTGGCACGCCCTTGTCGTTTCGGTTCTCTATTGGTCCAGAACAATGACGTCATCAATAATAGAAAATCTGTTCAAAATTCAGAACGTCTTTTACGTAATATGTTCAAAATACATCAAATTGCTTCTTTATTATATTTTTATGTATCGCTAGAGTCTTACACACTAATTTGAGCGAACGCGATGCACATTAAAACAAAAGATGTCCGTAAACGCTTTGCAGGGCTCCTTTAATCGGGATGAACCGCAGAGGACGTTAGGAGCCATCCCAGCGAAGCGAGCACTGCGTACAAATCACGTGACTACACACCTCGCGCATTGCTGCGTTTCTCCCTAAGCTTACGTCACACTCGTACCGCATTGGAATGGCTGGTAGCGTCCGATGCTCTCCTTCGTAAGGTGAAACAGAGTACATGCATGTCTCGGCGGCCTCGATCGGTCCCAGAATGCCATCTTGCCATGAACGCGCGAAATCAGCAGCTCGTTTTGTGCGCTCGGGAAAACTCCAAGGCGGCAGTTGCCGTCAGGGCGACGACTCGCATAACGTAACCACTGTTACATCCGCTTCCCCGGGCCGCGTAGCACCTCCTCTCCCCATCGGTCCCATAGTCACGTGAGAACCTGACGTTCGCGCCATCCGCGCTGTTGTTGGCTGCGGCCCACCGGCAGTCGGACGGCCGTGCGGCAAATATCTGAGAAGCAGACATGCACGACATGACGTCAGGGAATTCGTCGGCGAAATCAAGGTTCCCAAGTTGGACGACTCTGCTCGCGCCACAATGTCGTCAGTCTAGGAAGTTGCCTGCCCCAAGATCAGTGGCGGCGCCGGCCAATGACACTGGTCGGCACCTCGCCGAGTTTTGCGCCAAGTGTCCAGCTTAGAGCCTCCACCTCAGCGCTCCCATCGCTTTTATATAGATAAGGGCTTGTCACGCTTGTGACGTCGTACGCGAGCAGGGACGACACCACAGTTTTCATTTAATATAAATACGTTTAGTGAGTACACGCAAAAACCGGATGTGCTCTACCTCTTTCCGTCAGCCATCTTAATACACACCCGTATTTGTTTTTCTATTTCTATTTGTCTTTGTATAGAGCCATCAGGAGGTGTTCTGTCGTTTACGATCGATCTGTCTGGGAGTTCGCAGCGTTCAGAAACTCGCAATTTCCGCAGAAAAGCTCGTAGAATGTTTAGTTCGAAGAAAGACGTCAAGTCGTTCACTGTCCACTGCGCGACCAGAGATGCCCGAGGGCTCTTCGAATGAGTGCAGGTCTCGGGACTCAATGGACAGAAACGAGGACAGGAACAAACTGTGGACTTTGTTGCAGCAAACGTCAGCTGCTGTTCTTTCATCTTCTTTCACCTCACAGTCTCCAAGTTTCTTTGTCTGTTCGAAGGCATGTCGCTCGGATATTTGGATGCACGTTACAAAATTTTCCTTGCTGCAACGCTCGTACAACATACAAACCTGTCAGAAACACTCCATTTTATTGTAAATTTAAGTTGTTGTTGATGATGTTGCTGTAGCTGTTGTTTTAGCGAATTTAGCCTTTTCGCGTAGTTATAACTCCCCTTGTACTGCCAAGAAAATGGCGGTTTTAATGGTCAATGAACGATTGAGACCTTCACTGTTATATCAGTCGAACAATAGTTTTGCAATTTCAGCAGGCTAGAAAGTCGGCGTTTTTTTTTTTTGCTTTTTGACCCAGTCTTTAAGGCGCTTATTCTTCTTTAGGTGTACCAACTAGCCCAACTATCCATTCTGCTATAGAAACTTAACGCTGCATATGCAGACACTGCGAATGAGACGGCTAGAGCTCCCGTTTTTAAACTGTCTAGATATGTCTCGTTTTGAACTGCATGAGGTTTCGCATATTTGCCGTTGCTCACGCAGGTCTCTAGGTCACATACTAGCAGAGGGAGTAAAAAGCAGAATGTTCGTGTGTACAGATGACCGAGTGTTTCCAACTGCTCAATCAAGATGACGTGATTTATGGGCCGTGTTTGCCGTATACGAGCTGCGAAAAGGTGACAAAAGCGTTCATCGTCCGCAAGCGTCTCTGACTTCTGCGCCCGCTCCCTTCCTCGCTAGGCGACGACGCAACGCGTGCGCACTTGCTGTCAATCGCCGCAGGAGCCATCCGCCAATTAAGGTGCAAACACTCTCCGTGGTTTGCGTTTTCTGGAAGCAAGGATCTCTACGCTTTTGTATAGACCAACACGCGGCCCTGACGTCACGCAGCTGCGGTGGCGCTGTCGATGGCACTGCGCATGCGCAGAGGCCTCACTTCACCCGAATTCGGTTTCTGCGCACGCGCAGTGCCCACACCTGGTGTGCGCCAACACGGGCTTGTTTGTAAACAGCGTGTCCGTCTATACGCGTAGAAACTGAGGGAGAGAGGTGACCGGGCGGTGACGTCAGAACACCCAGCTCTATTTGGAATTTGTGCCGAGCGCAAATTCGTCTGCTTCTTTTGCAGGGGTTGTGTTTGACGTTAAAACGCCGAGCTCTGATTGGTTCTAAACGAAGAATGGTGGGTAGACCTCAAGGCAGCTTGCTTTGGAGGTCTACCCGTTATCCTTCCAATCAGAGCCAATCAGAGCTCGGCGTTTTTCTGACGTCGACCACAACTCCTGCAAAAGAAGCAGACAATTTGCGCTCGGCATTTGTTCCGGTTAGAGTTCGCCACAAACAGCTGCAGGCCTTAATAATATGCACAATCCACGCGCACGAGAAAAAAAAATTCAACCGAACAAACGGTGAAAATAAAACTGAGCCTTCACCGAAAGAAGGTAAAGGAAAAGAAAGAGAAAAGTGTAGGCCTTTGTCTCTACTCACACTTGGAAAGCGTTCAAATGGTGACCAATCCTGGTTGAAAAATTGGTCGTCGTGTGCACAAATTGTTAGCCGTGAAGAGATCGGTGACGTCAGCATCGGGTGTTTATAAGGAGCGAGAAAAATAATTGAACTTAGCCGAGTTTGAGACGTTCTCTTACTGTTATCTCTTCCTTCGACTTGAAAGTATTATTTTTTTTCCACTTCAGTCTTAAGTTACTGGATCCTACGCCCGTCCTAAGTGGCAAGCCAAAACCACCTAGACCGAAGGCCCCCGAACGCTCTACTCTTCCTTCATGAATCGTCATCAAAGTCGAATGGCGCTAACTCGGCTATTGGGCCCGAGTCCGTCCTTCGACGCGCTCGATTGGACACGAGCCTTAGCCGAACACGGACACAGCACTCGTGCCCAATCCCAGGCCTCGATCGATCTGGCTGTGATAACGCGTGCGGAGGCCTTCTGCCTGGGTGGTATTAGGCAAACACGCGGAAGCCGGGCCGGCGTCGAAGTAAAGGCAGGAGACGCGTCCGTCTTGACGTCGCCGCCTGCTAGCGTCGCGCTCGTAATGCGACACTGCGAGACGCGCTGGCGGTGACGCTGACGCAAGCTAGGCGCTGCTGCGTCGATCCACTAGTGATGACGATGGGGGTGTAAGGCGCACGTCCCGTCTGTCTTTCAGGAAAACAGTGCTTCGCCGTTATCAAGCTCCCGACTCTTTTTTTGTTTGTTTATATTTGAAAATTTACTCCCAGGTTTAAAAACGTTAAATATTTATTTATTTGGTTCCGATTGCATGTCCTACTGATACCCTTTCCGATTTTCGTCACAGGGGCCGTGATGGCTGGGTCGCGAGGAAGCGAGGAAAATTAAACTGATCTCTCTACGTCATTTCACTCCTTTCGTTTTGCTCCAAGCTTGACTGCAAGATAATGGGATTCAAATGTAACAACCACATTTTCCCATCGTCATTATTATATTATTAATATAATATTCACGAAACATGCCATGCACCTAATTGAAAATGTACCTGATGTAAGTGGCAAGTGTGTGCGTGTGTGCGTGTGTGCGTGTGCGCGCGTGCGTGCGTGCGTGCGTGCGTGCGTGCGTGCGTGCGTGCGTGCGTGCGTGCGTGCGTGCGTGTGTGCGTGCGTGTGCGTGTGCGTGTGTGTGTGTGTGTGTAGAATTACGTCTTTCTCCATACTTGGAAGCGGTGTTAAGTTCGGAAAACAATGTCAAGAAAACGATGGTCCCGGAGAGTAACGTCACGGACGTGCAAAATAAACTTGGAAGGAGGTGCAAAGGTTGGAAGTCGATGTCACGGAAACTTGGTCACGTCACGCACCTCGAATTAGAATTAAAGGTTATTGTGAAGGCGGAAATAAGCACAAACAAGGGTACATGCAATGCTCTGATGCGGGACGACGCTCTCCTCGCACCGTGGTACACCAATGACGCAACGAACATGCTATCGCACGGAAGAAAAAAATTCCTATCGTGCGTTTAACGTGGCCTAATAGCGCGCCAAGTTTTTTTTTTTTTTTGACGCAGTTCGCACACAATTCCGCGCGCACGCGACTCGGAGACGTCAACGCGGGGAGCTGCTGAAATTGCTTCTGTTCTACGGGACTCCGAGCCTCGGGCATTCACCTCTTGCGCACCCGCCATTTACATGCGGCACGATGTCCGTGGACGTATCTCCAGCTGCCTCAAACAACTCATACGGGAAGAGCGCACAGCACGGCCTTTCTTATATCACCCCCTTCTCATTTCTTGCGCCACCCACATGCAGCTGTACGGAAATTTATGGCATAGTACACCTACGCACCGGACAAACAGTTTACACTGAACTTCAAAGGAGGTTGCTCAAGTTGAAACCCAAGCGTCAGATATACCTCTTTCCTACTTCAAGTATGAGTAAATGAAAGATCACACACGGACAAGGTACCTTAAATGCTCAAAAGGAACAAAAGGACGTTTTACGAGAAGTACTCAACAAAACTAAGGATACCAAGACGAGATAACCAGTGCCAAAACGGCGGCGCACACACACACACACACACACACACACACACACCACACACACTTGCGCGCGCGCCCACGCACATACACGTACATACACACACACAAAGACATAGGCAAAAAAAGCAAGGGCTACCGAAGAACTCGTTGTCTTTTGTCTCGGGAGCCTCGGCGAGTACTCGCATCTTCGGTGAACAGTGTGGTAAGGCTCCGCAGAGACCCGATTCCGCGCTGCCTTACTCTTTCGTCTCTTTTTTTTTATACTCGTTCCTTTTTGGGTAGCAGACGGCTCAAACGAGCGTTCCCCGTCCAACCCACTCGCCGTCTCATTAAGGAGATAAGAAGTGCGTACGCTCCCAATAATACGAGCGCGTACGGGGCGATTTTCCAACGCTGACATTCATTTCCAACTCTCCATCGTCCGCCGTTTTGTGCGGAAGGTCCCACGAAACCGACTCGAACGACAGGCCTCACAATGGGCCTCCTTGCGCTGAAGCGCTGAACAAACTGTGGCGCCTTCGTTTCGGGTAGTGCAAGTCACCTGGTTGGGACTCCCGCCGTTATAGGCGCCTTCGCCGTGATTTCTGTCCTTCGAAGTGGAACAGAAGAACGGAAAACTCACATTCGGACGTCCGAAATCGGCTTACAGATTCAACCCCGCAAGACAATCGAAGTTCCGGATCACATGCCACCACCAAGCAGGCAGGGTCACGCGTCTCTGTAATTCACAGCGTACACTTTTGAACATCCGCGCCCCGACGCTTTGCTTTTCTTTCCCTTTGATGTTTCTTTCGCACGCGTGATAACGGCGTTTCTTGGTTCAATACGCTCTTATCGTCCTTGGCTTTGGGCTGTGCCTTCGGACGGCGTTGCTATGTCTTTTCGTTATTTCTTCTATTTTCCTCGTTATCGTCTTCTCCGCGCCAGAGCAGGCACGCTTCTATATGCGGCAGTGTGATATCTGCCTCAAGTTTTGTACCATAATCTTCCGTTTCAACCTTGCGGTTGAACTGCAGAGAAGAAGCTAAAGCGCGAGCTCATAGCGTTGGGATGTCTCCTAACGAAAGAGAGCTTTGTGCCGCCAGATGCGTAGAGCAAGCGAGCTCGCGCAGTTTCCTTCTATGCGGTAAACATCATAAGGTCAAACAGAGTATATCCAAAACAAGTCCCAACAAGTCATTTTTCGCAGCGCCTCCGGCAACGGAGGAGGCTTCATAGCCAGTTTTCCTTACCTCACGAAAAAAGCATGATTTGCGCACGCACCGAATACGCGGCGCCGGGCAGTTCTTACGATGACTCGATTGCCGGAGGCAAGTGCGTACGCTTTAGGCGTTTGAACGCGTACGCCTTCGATAAGATAACGTCGTGTGAAAACTCAAAATTAAGCTGCGCGATATTCTGGTCATCCGCATAAAAAGCGAAAATAAGTAATGAACGTCTCGCGATCGAGGAGCCGTGGATTCTTTTGTCTTTTACTGCGGCTCTTGAGGTGAAAACGCGCGGGCAGAAGGCGCAAAGCAGCGTACAACGGCGGCCAGCAGGCTCGGAATTCCTGGCCCTTTCTAGAAAAAAACGCAATCAACATTTGAAACCAACTCGAAACCCGGGTACGCAAAACAAAAAAAGTAGGTGCATGGCGACATCACCGCCGCGCACTGGTTATTGGTACGGCTCATGCGCGCGTCGCTTTTCTTTTTTTTCCTACCACAAGAGATTTTTAGAGCATCGCGCGGTTCCCCTCACCCAGGTGCGGGTGACTCGTTTGCCAACAACGCGTGTGCCCTGTATCAGCCAAATGTACGTCCGTACTACCCTGTTTGTTCATGTCAAGAGAGAGTTCTTGATCCGCCGCCACGTCCGGGCAGGGCGGTACGTCGATGTAGACGTTTCAACGGTGGACCGAGCTAGAGACTGAAACGCGCCCTGGCCTCGTGAACATTCGTAAGTTGGGATTTGACGCACGCGGGTAGGAGAGGTTCAACCTCAACTCCGTCCACGCCCTGCCGGGCGTAGCGCCTTTATTGTGTGTTGTTTATCTCAAGAATGGAAAACTGTTTTCCGCTCGATTTGCGGAGGAGCGGGAGCACAAAAAAAAAACCTGTAACCCACGCACATTTGTGCCTGGAACATTTGCATTTTTAGCGGTGGTGAATCGCGTGACTCGGAAGATAGGGATTAGTCTCTAGGAGATAGTGCTTTCTATTTCGTTACACATGAAATGCAACATCTCTAGGAGATAGTGCTTTCTATTTCTACAGACAAGATAACATGCTGGTATCTCTCGTGCTGTAATAA
>JAZHYW010060376.1:0-15206 GCA_037355805.1 Ixodes ricinus | reverse complement strand
ACTTGAGTTTGCCGCTACCGACGCTTCTATCCTATCTTCTATCGTCAGCAACTGCACGCTTAGCTCCTCCTGCATCGAATACGAGGCAAAGAAGTTTGTCACATCGCGACTTCTGCTGGAAAAAAAGCAGGCCTTTTCGTAACTTCTTAAATTGTCTACCACTGGCCCGGCAAATTCAGGCGATTGATTAATTTGTTCACGTACATTTTTCACTAAGAAATGTTTAAACATTTTAAATCGCTCGCCGAGAGGCGCATCACGCATTACGCACAATTGTTTGGACCCGTAACATTAAACATTCAAACGGTAGTAATTAAGAGCAGGTGTATAGCTCATTTCTTGGGATGCTGAAGTGTCACCGACTTACTAGATTTTAACAGACCTCGATCGTGGGGGACATGCAGGTTCCGCGTCGACCGGGTGAATAAGCAGTGATTTAGTCGAAACGACTCCGGAAGCCAGTCACCGCTTCTTCAGCCAGTTATTTTGAGAAAACGTTTCTTTACTGGTTTACAAAATAAAAAAAAAAGAAGGAATCATATTGGAACTAATGAGAGACCTGCACTCACATAACACTTTGGAACCAACAGGATACACGAATTCGCGTTCACTGAGGTGTTAACTGCACACACGTATGGTTCTCGAATTTCGCTTTCCACTTCGACAGAAGAGAGAAAACCAGGGTGTAAGATAGACAGGTGGGGAAACGAGAGCCAAGTGAGCGACCGGATTGTGTCCCCCTCGGTTTTCTCTTTTCTGTGGCGCCATCTATGTGGAGCACCGCCAACCCTCCCTCCGGGTGGGCGACCGGTGGCGACAGGCTAAACTGACGGAGAGGGTTTCCCGTGGATTTTCAATGGAGGACTGTCATGCTCTCGGTTTATTTTGCGCACTCTCCCATAGAGTTCCATGCAAATCCGATTCCAATTTTTTCCTCTCGCCGCAGCGCCATCTGTCGCGAATCGGGGATACCCGCAAGCAGACGAGTACACAATCCGGTCACGGCGCTGCGGTAGGCTTCTATGGGCTGTTTCCCTACCTGTCTATCTTACACCCTGGAGAAGACACACAATCGGCGATTTTGTGTCTTCTCTCTTCTGTTTTAGTATGTCCGAATCAATTAAAATATACACCCTATTCGCCGTGGTAGATGTAGTGGGGTAAAACGCTGGATATTCTATTTTAATTGTCAATCCATTGTCAATCATTATACTTCGTTTCACTTTGTACAGGGGTAGAAAACAGCACACCACCATCCGAGCGCTTCGACAGCTCAGCGCCAAAAGTGTTTGTTAGCATGACTACGCGTGCCACGTTTTCAAGCTTTGGTAATGTGTCCTACCGGAAATATCGCTACATAAAAATAATCACAACGCGTAAAACAGGCTTTGCCACGCGTTACCCAAACAGCGCATGAAGCGAGCTGACAAGCCGAGGGATTCGTTGATTCCATCCTACCCGCGACGTCACAAACGATGATGATGATAGCTACAGAAGCGCCCCCTGTAGTTCGCGCACGCCGCCAGTTGCACTGACGTAATTTGGTCCTCCTTTCTGGTGGCCGAACTTCCTCGAGCGTAGCCTATACTGTGCATATTCTACGAGCAGTACACGAGCGTCGCTAGCGAGCGGAAACGAGTGAGCACAGCTTCATTATACTTCGTTTCACTTTATCTGCGAGCGAAGCCAAAGCTAGAAGCGCGAGACCAGCGCTTTTTGCGTTTCTGCCCAGCTCGCGCGCTCGAGCAAAGCCTGAAGGCACGGAGCTTTCGTGCTCGCGCTTCCAGCTTTGCCTTCGCTCGCACATAAGGTGAAACGAAGCATAACAGCAGGTTTTGGCCACCAGAAAGGAGGAAGGATATGACGTCACGTGCAACCCATGTATACCTCCCAGTCGTTTGGCGGTTTTGGTGGGCCATCTGGCAACACTGGCCAGCCAATTCTTTCAGTTTAGCAAGGTCACTCAAAAGCCGGGTTTTACGGCATTTGACGTAAGGTCTTATTTTCTTGTTGAGTAATCCACGCACTTCTCGCGTAAACCACGGCTTGTCACGTGTTCGTTTTGGTGTTAGCATGCGCGATGGGACACACTTGTCGCGCAAGCTAAAGACTTTTTGTTTTAGTTTGATCCATAACTCATTGACATTTAAAGACTCGGACAAAGTTTCCAAAACCGGAAGGTAAGATTCCAGCACAAGAGTTCATTTTTGAATAATCTGCTCGGTCATAGAAAAACACCCTTCTTTCATATGATTTGATTTTGCTCGAACAACTTAAGTTGACTTGAGACACTATAGCTTTATGGTCACTAATACCTGGAACGGTATGCGTACTTTCTACAATCTCAGAAGTGTTAAAGAGCAAAAGATCCAAGATATGGTCCTATCATCATTTCGTGTCAATTCAGTAACATATTGCTCTAGTGAAAAGACATCCAACAACCTAAAAAAACTCCGTATACAGTTCACCACCAACTGTCCTCCTGAAGTTCGCATTATTCCATGCAATAGCTGGCAGGTAGGAATCGCCTCCAATAATAATATGATCGCACGAGATCGTTTCAATAGCATTTGAAAGACACCTGATAGCATTAGGCGTTGAACATGGTGGCCTATAAAAAGAACCAACTGCTAAGCATTTTCCATTAGTCAATCTAATCTGACAAAACACAGTTTCGACATTTTGGGTGTTTACCACTATCTCTGTAGAAGAAAAGGCCTTATCAATCGGAACGAACACCCCGCCACCACGGGAACCTCGATCACGTCTGTAACACTCGAAACAATCAGGGAATACTTCCGCGTCACGTACTGAATCGTCTAACCACGACTCTGTGCCTATCACCACGTGGGGCTTAGTCATCAAGAGCAGCTGCTGGAAATCATCATATTTATTTTTCAAGCTTCTACAATATACAATAAGAGAAATCGAAGTCGAACTGCTAGAGGAATGCAAATACTTTAAACTTAGAATAACTCGCTGATAGTGTTTCCTGTTCGGTTCAGTTTTCAGCACACTTTTACTGTTTGAAGGACTCGAGTTTTCCAAATATTCTTTCAGTAGTGTTGACGAGTGGGCTAGTTCATTCATATTAGCGGAAAACAAACAGCGCAGGGACAAGGACAGAGTAGAAGGCGGTAGACACACACAGCGCTGTGTGTGTTGTTAGAGGCGGGGTTTGTGCCGCACGTCCGGAGGCATCCTGGCCTTTGACGACGACCATTCCCCGAAGTGAAGAACCCAGGGTCCAGTGGAGGTGGGAGAATTGGTAACGTAACGAACGGTTTAATTACATGGTTGCGATACAGTCGTCAAATCCGAGAGAACATCGGAGCAGCCCCACGCCGTTGGCAATCAGTTCGTCGAACGACGTTTCATGGACAAATCGTTTCGTCGACAGTGCGATGTTTCATCGACAAATCGTTTCGTGAAAACGAGCGCCCGCTCGTTTCATCGACAGACGTTGCGACGTTTCGTCGACAGCTCGCTCTGCCTAGAGCCACTCTATATGGCAGCGTAGCTGCCAGAGTAGCGCCACGCTTTTCCCTGTGCCGCCTCTCACCGTGATTGGTCACACGCGGTACCATAGCAACGAGCTGAGCTGGCTCGGTTTCCTTAGCAACCGAGTGACTGCTCGTCACGTGACCTCGCAAGAGCCGTGATGTCACCTGTAAGATGGCAGCGCCCAGAGCTGATGGATACGAGTTTGTTCGGTGCGCGGTAGTCGTAATGTGCCGCTGCTTGCCGACGATTTCGGACTTCGTCGTGCTCTCAGACACAGGTATAACGTGAAGATCTGAAAGAATGATCTTTTATACCTTTTCTGTGCAAGATCGCTCTGGATATTAGCACCTGTGCGACAGCATCAGTCATATCGCCGTAGCGGTGCTCGGATTCCCGGATATGTTCAAGGATCGATAAGACTTCTTGCATGCAATTTTCGCATACTCCGAGCCTTGTTTGAACGTTGGAAATGTCTGAGAATCGATGCGAATTGTATGCGTCGCATGTGGGACCTTGGGGAAGTTGTTTCTGCCCCAGGTAACCGCGCAATCACAGAAACTTTTAGCGAGGAAGCTCCTGCGATCTTTACGTTTTGTACTAATCAACGATTTTATCATATAGCTTTTAGGATAACATTTTCGCATTTTCTAGCTTCCTTTGAATGTTGGAATTTTTGAGAATCGAAACGAAAGGTATACGTCGTGTGTAGGGCCCAGGGGAAGTTGTTTCAGCCCTGGGTCACCGAATAATCACAGCAACTTTAAGCGAGGAAGCGCCTGCGATCTTTAACCTTTTGTACTAATCGACGATTTTACGAATTGACAGTTCTGAAGACTTTGATAAACGTGCTTTTGTTGCAATAGCTTGCACTTGATCGCAGTGTTTTTGGTTGTTTTTTTCAAGTGACAAGCTGGCGCTTGCTCAAATGACGTATATGAAATGACCTTCTCTATAACAATGCATCAACACATACTATTAAACTTATATGCTCAGAGGTGTTTTCGTCTTTGTAATTAACAAGTTACAGACAATTATTTTTTAAGAGTGTAATATTTATTTTCTGTAGCTGGGCCCGTTTTGTGCTCGTTAATGTCCGTGTGCTATGATGTTATCATCATGTGTGTATGGTTCTAAATATCCTCTTTGCAATGCCTACAAAAGCCAAAATGGCGTCAGCCGACCCCAGCTCAAGCATTTGACACGAAAACTGCGTCACTCGGATGTATGCGCTCGTCAACAATCAATTCGTCGACGAATATTTAAATTCGCGTTCGTGGCCAATGAGTGCACATGAGTGCACTTGCGAATGCCAAGTTCTATGGTGTGCCTAAAAAGCACGGTGGAAGATTGGGGTCATCGCACCGGTGCCCTAGCATGTCACGACCGCGGGATTCCACTGTTCTCTTTTGAGTTGAGGATTAAAGCTAAGGAAGAAGAAGTTAAAAAATCATTTCATGGCCCCTTTAACACGGGTATGCGTGCTACACCAGATTAAAATATTGACTTTTTGCATGCCGGTAAACTTCCGGACGACCACTTGGCCTGTCGGCAAGAACACCTCATGTCCGGTGTCCGTCTCTTTTGATGGCGTTAACAATCCTCTGGAAACCACCATGCCGTCCTCCTTGGTTTAACCCCGTCGACTGTTCATCGCCCAAACGAGGGTGAGACCGTCGTCGACGTCGCTCCTCGCCAGTCGGTGAGACAATCTCATCTTGAATGGATGGTTGGGTCTTGAAGAAATATGATGCTAAGCATACATTCTCTTACTATGGGGCAGTCGAGCAGCAGTCATGTCCCAAGGCAATCGTCCTGTCGTGGCCGGCGTAATCGGATTTTGTTCCATAGGAGCGAAGTCCGAAAGTACAAGGACGGTACGTTCGTCCCACGAAGCGGCCGCCATCCCGGCGGCGGAAAACCACTCGCCTTGTCCGCGCACCTACGATACTTAGCAGCTCTCGTCGCCCGACACTCCCCGGGCTGCAAATCGTCTCACTTCACAGAAGAAACAGGCACCGCTCCTCCAGAGGCCCGTGCCGTACCGCTATGCAAAGCGTCTTTTAGGTCTTTTACCACCTTTCAATGAACGAATGGAGATATCAGCTAGATAAAGGTTGCCGCCCGGCGTCGCTAGCAGTACGGTTGCCATGGCAACCTCCCAGGCCCAAAATGGAGATCACTATAGGCGCTTCTGACGTCGTGCATCTAGATAATTTTGCGTCGTGTCGCTACTCTGGCAGCTTCGCTGCCATATAGAGTGGCTCTAGCCTGCCAGCTCCGCCAGCTGCACCTCCTCACGGCCTTCTGCGCCTGCGCGGCGCGCGGCCTTGTGCTAGATGGATGGATGGATGGATGAAAGATGGCCGACTTGGCCAAGTTGGGTGAACCAGTGCGCAGTCATCATGCCTCACCGATCTAAACTATCTCTCTCTCTCTCTCTTTTTTTTAATTTTTTTATTACCAATTGCTTTGATGTCGGAACTCACGATTTGTATGGTTTCGCGCTGCGTCGTTTGCCCGAACCTTTGGGGAAGCGTAGTCAAAGCCGGAAGGTTTTGTTCTCGACCACTGTCCTTTATCAAATTAGATTTTAAAACGTTCGACAATGATGCGCTGCTCTAGAGGGCTACGCTTTCTGCCAGCATACGTGATCGAGGCGCCTGCCTGTACGTCATCGAATGCAACCAGGGACTCAAACCGTAACCGTAACCGAAACCGAAAACCGTTTAGGAACGAAATTTTTCAGTAACCGTAACCGAAACGAAACCGTTATTAGAAATTTATAAAAACCGTAACCGTAACCGTAACCGTAAATTACTTACCTGTAACCGGTTTTAACCGATATTAACCGAAAAATAAAAATATTAGGTTTTCTCAAGTATGACCTGGAGGAGGGACCTTGAAATGTCGTGTCCATTTCACAGAGTTACCGTCAGCAAGTGGTGCATCTGGTAATACATTTCCGTTCAATCTAACTTTAGGATTAAGAATACTTAGTTGGAATCAGTGGTCGAGCTTATAATAAAGAAGTATATTTCTTAATCTGCCACACTCCTACATTGCTACATGATTTACTACGTGTCGCCTTCAGAAAATTAACTAATAAGTTAGAATTCTCAGATGTCCATCCAACTCGGTTCTATCAAAACCACCGATGTTCCTGACATGCAGTAGCCAGTATGAAGAAATGAGGTAAATTCACCATCATGAAGAGCTGGCGGTAAAGAAAACCTGGTATTCATTTAGTCTGAAACGTGATGCGAGTGACGATTTTGAAACAACACAGAAAGAAAAAAAATGTCAGAGGTTTGACGTTGGCGTTTTGTATGATATATATAAATATATATATATATATATATATATATATATATATATATATATATATATATATATATATATATATATATATATATATATATATATATATATCATGTACGGTGTCACAAAAGAAGATTTACACGGTCCTTTTTACCGCAAAAATAAACTAGGCATCGCCGAACGCTCATTCTCCACCCAAACGTAGAGCTAGAGAGTCACAACAAGATGCCAAAGTTTCAGCCCGATCCGATAACTCAATCAAAAGTTATAAGTGATTTTCTGAAAATTCCAATGGGAAAATGGAGCCCATTTTTGCCCGTTTTCGATTTTTGGTGCCATAGAGCCCCATGTGTTTGAAAACTCCGTCGGCCGCCATTTTTCCATTGAAATTTTCAGAAAATCACTTATAACTTTTTATTAAGTTATCGGATCGGGCTGAAACTTTGGCATCTGATTGTGACCTGTAGCCCTACCTTCGGGCGGAGAATAAGCGTTCGGCGACGCCTAGTTTATTTTTGCGGTAAAAAAGACCGTGTAAATTTTCTTTTGTGACACCCTGTATATGCTAGGCCTGAGAGCGGCGGAAGGAACTAGAAAACGTCCGAAGGGGTTTCTGTGTTTTTTTTCTTTTTCCTTCTCGTGCCGAGACCCTTTTTCGAACCGAGTTGCAGCTGCCGGCACTGACACGCTTCTCAACGTGACTAAAGAAGCCAAGGGGAAATATGCCTCGTCGTCGAACGCGCCAACGCACTTGGCCGCCGATGACGGAGCAACCCTCGTCCAACAGACAAGGGATGCCATTCCTGCCTCCTTCGCCTGAACGTGGCCTGAACCTTGGGACCTGCCCTGCTTCCAATCGTCGATGCCCTGGCCGGTCTCACCCCACACGGCCAGCAATCTCAGCAGTCCCTGTCGCAGAACTCTGAACGCGAGCTATTCGAACATTAGCACGGTGAGCTCGAACATCCACAGACGCGCCAAGAGATCGCTTCCGGCATCGTCGGAGCCCTCCCCCTGCTTCCGCCGGAGGTATGGCTTCTACGTGAATCATTTCTACCAGAGCCACCAACGCGATCCGACTACCTCCGGTGGAGCCCCCACCGCCCATTCCCGGAGCGAGGGTCCGTCAGGCCTACGACATTCTGTGCGACCTCGCCCAGAACACCAGACGTTTGTCCACGAGAGATGCCCACGAGATCCGACGTCTCCACACGTATCGGTTCTACTGGGATGCCATGCTCCCTGAACACCAGCACCTCATTTTCGATAGACTGGAACTCTTCCACGTCGTCGCGAGGGGGAACTGGAGGACGGCTATCCTGTCCCAGACGTCCAGGCTCGAGTCCGAGGTTTTCAGAAAGCTCCCCGACCAGCTACCCAACCAGCCCCGACGCGGACGCCGCACGTCTCGTGCTCCCGCGAACACCAACTACCGCCCAAACACCAAGTCCAAGAGGCCCCCTAATCCTAAGTGAGTCCGGCAGCTACCCTGGGTCTTCGAGACCCACCAGTGCCGTCATCGACGGCACGGTCATCTCCTCGACGCTCCTGGACGTTTTCCCGGTCGAGGACGTTCTCGCCCATGCATTTTGCGAGGCTGGCGCCTCGGCCGACCTTGCCCGTGCTTGATATTGGACCGAAAAAAACGACCTATTGGATCCGGACTCGACGGCCACCGCTGCCGAGTGAATTCTGGAGTGGCTCAGGAGGACCAACAATGTCATCGAGTCCCACGCCGATGACGACTCCTTCGACACCTACGATGGCGAGGAGGAAAACCACACCAACACAAAGGAACACACTACAGACAAACAAAGCGACGTCGAAGACTCCGAGTCGGACCTGGGTAGCACTGCCTACAAGTCGAAAGTGACGGGACCTCCGCCGACAGTCAACCCGACCCAGCAGGCACCTCAAGTCGACTGGGCAGTGTTTAGTGAGGCATGTAGTTTTCACGGGCCGCCCGACCTCGGCGCACTTTCCATTCGCTGCACGAAGGCTTCTTTCTTCACGGCCCGCCCCCTCTCCCTTACGAGGTCCCCACGAACGATGCCGCCGTAACCAACATGTTGGCGGCATCATGGAACGCTCCTCACGTGGTCCGTACACCAACCCCGTCTTCCTCGTATCCAAGTCAGCCACCAAGTCCCGCTTTGTTTCAGACTGCGCCGCACTTACTCCTTACCTCCCAACACCTCAGTTCCGCCTTACTCCGCTACCCCATGTCCTCAAAGTAAACCCCCTCCCGCCCCAAACGTATATGATGAAGCTCGACCTTGCCGAGGCCTTTTACCATATCACACTTTATCCCTCCTTCCGCGAACCTAGAGTAGGCCGCCGTTATTGTTGTTTTTGCCGTATGCCCTTCGTAATACGCCCGGCGCCGTTTTACATGCAGCTCATGGCAACAGCCATTGCCAGGGAAATGCGCGCGCGCGTGGACTCTGGGCTTGGTCTCACTTAGACAACTTCTTGTGCGCCCATCCCGACCCAGACAAGTTGGCGTCTACGGTGCGCCTCCTCGTGGAGGACTTGCTGCGGTCGGGATTTCGCTTAAACCTAGGCGAGATGAGCAGAGCCTACGCGACGCGTGGGTTTTCTTGGGTTCAGGCTCGACACAGCCAATGACACCATTCCGCACACGCCAGAACGGTTCCGACCCATTCCTCGTGTCCTTCGCTCGCTGGAGCGCCCGCTTCCCCTCAAGGCGCTCTAGGGGCGGCGGGCTACTTTGCATTTTACTTTTCTCCTTATGGCTCTGGGTTTTTTCTTCTTCGTCCCCTGTTTGACAAAGTTTCAGACCAAATTCCTCTTTCATTCAACTGGCTTCCCTTTCTTCTGCGTGTTTGGCCGACTTTGCCGCACTGCCAACCGCTCCACATTCTCCCCGCTACCCAGCAGCGCATGGGAAGATGCCTCCGGAGTCGGTTACGGCGTAGATGTTGGGGACTGTGCGCAGGCAATCATCGCCCCTCTGTCGAGGCCAATATTCACAACTTTCACGACCTATAGGGGCGCGCTGGCGCTTATCAAAATGGCTGTCATCTGGATGATCGTCGTAGAACAGCAGTATGAGGCGGCGTCTGCAAGGCGTAAATAATTCTACTTTACTGTTATACGAGCAGCATTAGAGCCTTACTTTATTTTTTCAAGTCATGAAGGTGTAAGCAAGCAGCTTTATTGTGAAGCCTGTCATCCAGGAGCTAGGGAGTGCGATTCTCACACCGTGGTACCACCATCGCTGAAAGTTGCGACTACCTCAGGAAAGGACTCGCCGTGTTGTGGTGCGCGTGCATTACCGAGAAAGGGACTCTTCTACACACGGAGAACAGAGCTTGGGCTCTCGCGTTGCGCCGTGGCCATGGACGAGCTTTGCCTTGGGGGATTGCCAGTGCCATTTTTCTTCATTTATTTATTTATTCGCATTTATTGAAAAACCTCCGGAAACCCTTCGGACGTTTCCTCGATCCTTCCGCCGCCCTTAGCACGAGAAGAAAAAGATATCTCGCGCCGAGAGCGCGAGGACTTGATGGCCCGCCATCGCGTGTCAAGCGCGCAACGGCAGGTCGGAGGGGCTCATGACCGACGGTACCCATTTCATTGACTTATCTTGATTAAAAAAAAAAAAAGAGATGTCACTGGTAACAGCCCAAGGCAAAGCTCGTCCATGGCCGCGGTGCAGCGCTAGAGCCAAAGCTGTGTTATCCGTGTGTAGAAGAGTTCCTTTCTCGCCAATGCACGCGCACCAGAACACGGCGAGTCCTTCCCAGAGGTATATTGGCCTCGGCAGAGGGGCTATGATTGCCTGCGCACAGTCCCCTACAAGTACTTCAAAACCGACTCCGGAGGCATCTGCCCATGCGCTGTCGGGTAGCGGGGGAAGGTGGAGCGGATGGCAGTGCGGCAAAGTCGACCAAACACGCAGAAGAAAGGAAAGTCAATTGGGTGAAAAAGGAATTTGGTCTGAAACTCTGTCAAACAGGGGACGAAGAGGGATAAACCCAGAGCCATAAAGAGAAATGTAAGATGCCAAGTATATAGCCCGCGGCCCGTATATAATATAATATAATATATTATAATGAAAGCACACCCGACCCGACATTGAAAGGCCCAGCGTTCAAATCCTGGCTCCACCGAGTATTTTGGCTTTCGGCAGTTTCTTAAAACATTGATTCATTCGATGAAGTACTGTTCATTCATCATATATATATATATATATATATATATATATATATATATATATATATATATATATATATGCACACAATCAAGGTACGTCCGCACTTTATTTTAATTTTTTGCGTCCGCACTTTTTTTTTATACATAAATGCGCCATTTTTCTAGCGTCACAGAATCGGCCTACGAGAGACGTGCGCTTCGATAACCATAGGCAATTGCTTGGAAATAGCAAACATGACGTAGGTGTAACATGATACAACAAGGAAGACCAAGGAAATGAAAGAACAACATATGACATATTTTTACAGATTTCTCTGTTGTTACTGTGTTGTTCGTTCCTCTCCTCAGTTTTCCTTGTTTTGGGCTATTGCATTTACATTATGTTTGGCTTTCACCAACTAGCTCAGCTCTCAATTTTATTACTTTATTCCACTTAGCAGTATATTACTAGAGGACGGCTATAGTTCTGCTCCTTTCTTCAGTGTGGGCGAAGACTCGTCTGCATGTATTAGGTTGAAATAAACTATAGCGACGAGAATTGGTGCGAATGGTTCTTCCAGCACCCTGTGGAAACTTTCTTAGGGTTGTTTCCAAACGCTGCCGAACAACAAAGTAGGGATGTTTTTTTTTCATTTTTATTATATAGAATGCGATTATCCCGGAGTGACGGAAGCAGTGTTGCCAGATCTACTGATTTATCAGTAGATCTACTGATTTCGTTCCAGGTCTACTGATTCACTGAAATAAAAGAAAATCTACTGACTTTTTTTTAGTAAACATATTAAAATTTATTATTTGGCCCCTTGAGTTCCCAGGGTCACCCATCAAAGGAAACTCATATTCTCCCACAATTGAAGCACTGGCTCTATGGCCCAGAAGCCCGTCGACAGTTTGGCCAGTCAATGATTTCGCCGCCGTAATGTACCTCTCCTGAGTGAGCCATTCAGCCCGCGGTGCAGAGCGAGAGGCATGAGAGCATGAGCCTGAAGTCTCGGCTGGTCCGAGCTGAGAGGAAAGGGCCGCCATTTTCATTCATTCGCCCGGCGGAACGCATGGAATCGACATCCAAATTTCAGCTCTACTTTTATTTGGCAGGCTCTGGCAAGAAAATGATAAAATGTTATTCCTCGGTGGCTTAACAAGCTAACGAATTAAGTTTCTCTATACGTTTGAACGCAAACTTTGATCAGGCGAAAGCCGAGTAATTCACGTATACCTAACTAAAGTTTACCTGTTTTATGAAGGACAAAATAAAATGGCACAATAAATGTTTCAGCATTGATTAGTGTTGCGATTTCGAAGGTTATTCTTTGAAATCGAGACTGAGCCGCTTTTGGATATCAACAGATGAGTGCGACAGTGCGACATCCACCTGTCGCTATTATTGGAACGAAACCAAAAGAAGACGTTCCGGCAAGTGCGTGCGTACTGTACATGTCCAATGGAAGTCCTCTGCAAGCTGCCATCTTTCCTTACTGGGCTGTGGAAGGTTTTTGACGCAATGCTGTTGGCGCGGAGCAACGTTGGCGCGGAGCACTGTTGAGGCTACGCGTCGTCTGCTACGGGCTTATTTCTTTTCCGGTCTTGTTTTTTTTCTTTTTTATTTGTGTATATTATTATGGTATTTATTACTTTATACTATTTCTTCGAAGTGTGGTTAATAGAAATAGCAAAACATGGCAAAACACAGATTTCGTAGAATCTACTGATTTTTGTGCAAATCTACTGACTTTTTGGGGATCAATCTGCTGACTTATTTTTTGTCCGTCTGGCAACACTGGACGGAAGTAACATGTGTGCTCGGGTATCAAAATATGTAATTTAAGTAGATGAAGTGAACAAGCATTGGAGCTAGAAACGTGTGCAGTTTTTTACCAATCAGAAGCATTAAGACGTTTCTAAGTTCCTTGAATTTCACGTTGTTGGATATCTGGCACTTACTTTAAACCGTTCATTATAAAACAGCTGTCTAGCATTTCAATTAAACAAATTATTGAAAAACTGAAATAAACCGGTTTTTAGGAACGTGTAACCGGTAACCGAAACCGTAAAAAGTAAAACCGTAAAAAACCGAAACGAAACCGTTATCAACAGGAAGCGCTAACCGTAACCGTAACCGAAACGTTATATATTTCGGTTTGAGTCCCTGAATGCAACCCTTTGGGGGCTGGCCGCCCGCACTCGACTGTTTTGACGAAGTAGCAGGGTCGTTTCCAGAGCAAGTGTATCTTTCCGCGCGTCGCGTCTTTTAGTAGAATCCTCAAGAGACACGTGAACATAGCATAGATAGTCCACACGTCAAAACACTGATTTCTTAAAAACAAATTGAAAGAAAAAATGAGGCCACGTTCGCGGTGCACACAGCTATTCTATCGTTGAAAAGGGCATAAATCGGTTTTTAAGCTAATTGGCATCTTGTCTTAGCCGCTAGCACCAAACTTTGGAGGAGACTGAGAATTCGGTTACGCGTAGTGTACTTTTACGAGTTATAAAACACGGTTCTTCTTTTCTCCAAACACCGGGTACTGAACGTACGTACTACCAGACCGCATAAGATTTTAAGACTTTAGCCTATTTAGCTTCTGGATATTCAATAACACAATAGTTCTGCATATGTTATGTCTGTACTGAAATTTTGCATGCACATAATCCAATGTGTGACCAAAGAACATTAGATTTAGCCGCTCTTTTATGCAAAGAGCTGGATCACGAACTTGCCCCAGGTATCTCTCTGCTGGCATCAATAAAAAACAATTTAAGTTCGTGTCTGAGGACCAGTCGGCAGCTGCCGACAGATCTCGTCTAGTGGTACTCCCGCCTCCAAGGCATGGATGTGGCGGCTGTTGATATCAATTATGGTTTACTTTGTGTAATAAGACAAAACGTGGGGTAATGTTTTATTTATCTATAGTATACCAACTCTCGTGTTTGTTTCTTTGCACTACAATGTAGTGTTTTCTAGGTTGAATCGCTGGCACCGTGCTTGCGGGAGTGGGTAAATGTTTTCGTACTTTTGATGTTTATTTTTATTTGACATTGTTTACAGACCCCTTCTTATGTAACGTCTTTTTTAAACGGCCCCTAAGGATAAATGACGATGAAACGAGTGCGACTAAACAGTTTTGTTCGCGTATAAGTCGCACTAGCCAGTAAAACACTGCACCAATTTTCATTTTGAGTAATTGAGGCTAATGTACATGTTTAATTTAAACTTTAAAAAATGAGGGTTGTAATGTAGCAATGAAAGGCTGCAAGCTGTATTTTTGTTTCAAAATAACCAATATGAAAAAGAAAAAAAAATCAGTCTCCAAGCCCTTTTTCGCAACCCACCATTGGATCGAAGTTTTGTTTTGCGCCAACGCACATTTTTTTCCATCACTTTTCTTCTTCCAGCAACTTTCGGTTCCATAAACGGGCCTCGGAACTTACGAATATCGCAATAGGCCGCGCGCGAAGTCTTGTGCGATCTTGCTTATTCCATGTAGCACGGATGAAAGCAAGAGGAGCGCAGTTGCTCTCCTTAGAGAGCAACTGCTCTAGGCGACGGGGAGCAGCTCAGTGGCGTCACGAGGGTCAGCGGCACCCGGGCGGTAGCCCGCCGCGACACCCCCCCCCCCCGCTCTCGCGTGGCCCGCCGCGACTCCCCCCCCGCTCTTGTGGCCCGCCGCGACACCCCCCTGAGCCCTGCACCCGGGGCGGACCGCCCCCCCGCCCCCCCCCCCCTTGTGACGCCACTGGAGCAGCTGCTTTCCAAGGTCGTCTTTGTCGCCTGTTACAACCGCTTGTACCTTGAGTTTCCGGCATTCGTTTCGGCGCCGCGGAAAAAAAAAGTTTGTCGACAAACGTTTTAGGGTGGTGCTGTCCACGAAACGATTTTCGACGAAACGTCACAGTGTCGACGAAACGTGTGTCCATGAAACGTGTGTCCACGAAAAGTTGTCCACGAAACGTAATTCCACGAAACGAGTTTCGACGAAATGATAGGGACCCGCCCCACGCTCCGCCTTATATAGGGTCCGTTTTCTCACTCACTCCCCGCCAGGGCAGCAAGTGCGCAGCAGCCACCCGCCGTCACGTGCGAGGCAGCAACGTCCGCCGGTAGCGTAGCCAGAAGTGCGTCGTAGCCATGGTCCTCCGCAATTAGGTCATGCCTCTCTCCCTTTCCTGAGCGCGCCAAGCCCCACGCACACACACGTCCCGTTGAC
>JAZHYW010060374.1:0-17923 GCA_037355805.1 Ixodes ricinus | reverse complement strand
CTCTCGCTGCAGCCTGCTCTCGCTCTCGTTCCTCTCTCGCTGCAGCCTGCTCCTGCGCTCGTTCCCCCCTTCCTCTCCCGCTCGTCAGCTCTCGTCTCTCCGCCTCTGCTCTCCTCCTCTCGCTGCAGCCTCTGCCTTCGCTCCCTGCTCTCGTCTCCGTCCTCGCTGCAGCCTGCTCCTGCTGCCTCGTTCCTCTCGCTGCAGCCTGCTCCCGCTCTCGTTCCTCTCTCTGCAGCCTGCTCCCGCTCTCGTTCCTCTCTGCCGCAGCCTGCCCTGCTCTCGTTCCTCTCTCGCTGCAGCCTGCTCCTGCGCTCGTTCCCTCTCGCCGCAGCCTGCTCCCGCTCTCGTTCCTCTCTCGCTGCAGCCTGCTCCTGCGCTCGTTCCTCTCTGCCGCAGCCTGCTCCCGCTCTCGTTCCTCTCTCGCTGCAGCCTGCTCCCGCTCTCGTTCCTCTCTCGCTGCAGCCTGCTCCCGCTCTCGTTCTCTCTCGCTGCAGCCTGCTCCCGCTCTCGTTCTCTCTCGCTGCAGCCTCCGCTCCCGCTCTCGTTCCCTCTCGCTGCAGCCTGCTCCTGCTCTCGTTCCTCTCTCGCCGCAGCCTGCTCCCGCTCTCGTTCCTCTCTCGCTGCGGTCTGCTCTCGTTCCTCTCTCGCTGCCGTCTGCTCTCGTTCCTCTCTCTGCTGCAGCCTGCTCCTGCCTCCTCTCGCTCGCAGCCTGCTCTCGTTCTCGTTCCTCTCCTAGCGTTCTGAAGCAGTTCCCACGCAATTTTAATTTCCTCTGCTTCTGCGCTCTCTGAAATCGCTTTACTGATCTCAGATTTCTTCATCTTTTGCTCCACCTCCACACCCAATTCTTCACATAAACAGAATAAATCTGTTCTCAGTAACCTCATTAGATCCATGATCGATGCTTTTTAGCTTTGGCTTTGCTCTAAAACTTGTCGCGAAGTTGTACCAAAACCCGAGCGCACGAGTCAAGCAATATAGATTCCCAGCAGTTCAAAATTAATTACCCATAATCTGAAGCCTGGCGAATCTCAAAGCAAAGTCCAAACGCTCACCCACAGATGCAGCACGATGTCGCATGGTCCGATCCCAACCGCTGCCAACCAGTTGTTAGAGGCGGGGTTTGTGCCGCACGTCCGGAGGCATCCTGGCCTTTGACGACGACCATTCCCCGAAGTGAAGAACCCAGGGGTCCAGTGGAGGTGGGAGAATTGATAACGTAACGAACGGTTTAATTACATGGTTGCGATACAGTCGTCAAATCCGAGAGAACATCGGAGCAGCCCCACGCTCCGCCTTATATAGGGTCCGTTTTCTCCCTCACTCCCCGCCGGTAGCGTAGCCAGAAGTGCGTCGTAGCGCATGGTCCTCCGCCAATTAGGTCATGCGCTCTCTCCCTTTCCTGAGCGCGCCAAGCCCCACGCACACACACACGTCCCGTTGACGTCACGGACGCGCTGAGACTCGTGTCGTGCAGGCTCAGACAGGCGGCCGACGGCCCTGGGCTCGTTGGGACTCGTTTCGTGCAGGAACAGACAGGCGGGCGACGGTGCCGGACAGATTCATGACTCGTTTCCGCAGCGTTGAAACTCGGAAGAAGGTTGCCGAAGGTTCCATTCTTAACAGTGTCTACCGCCTTCTACTCTGTCCTTGTCCCTGCGCTGTTTGTTTTTCCGCAAATATTCTTTATTTCCGGATGCCTTCGGAGGCTCTTCGGTTTCTTGTACCAGTGCTACACCGGTGCTCGTCAGGTCAAGCTTCACCACTTGTACCGGCGTGCGCGCGTGTCATGCGCACTGGGCGTGCAGAGGAAACAGGATCCATTGGCTTTAATGGCTTTGATATGTCGCAGCGTCTTAGTTGTTTTGATGGTTTTGAACCGATCCCCGAAGCGAGTGCAATATCGGTCCAACCCGTGGTAAAGGTGGAGCAAGCTAACCCGTATAAGATATTAAGCTCAATAAGAAAAGTGACTATTTCAATTGAGGCAGCTATTGCTCTACTTGCCATGTTTCATTGTTTTCCCAACTCAACTTATCATATGGCCTTTTATTTTTTAACGCTGTGTCGAGAGTGCCGTCCGACGGCACTCTTGTGGAACGTTAAGTGCCGCCTGGCGACACTCCACTTAAGACGGCGCTCGACTGCGGCCGTAAATAGCCGTCGGACTGCACTCTAGAAGTGTTGTGGAATGGGCACCCCCATTCCATTCCAATTTCATTCCGGGAGTTAGAGCTTCTACCAATTCCATTCCTTCCTCTAATTCCTAAACGCGATGAAATGGCCATTGAGAGTCATATTCTGTTACCGGAAAAAAGCAGTGTTGGACAAAATACTCGATAAAAGTATTTAAGTTAAGTTACTAAATACCTGCCTCATAAGGTATTTAAAATACTACTCAAGTTACTTTCACTGTAAAGTATCTTGAGTAGAGTACAATACTTAGAAATGTATTTCAGTTACTTTTGAAGATACTTCCGCTTTGCTTAATTTGTATCGACGTCATTGACAACGACAATTATGCAGCTACGCAAATCTGGGTTGTCAGAATGGTTTATTAGCACGCAACAACACAAAACAGATAAATACAGGCTCGTAGGCCTATTTTATGCAGTCCGACTATAAAGAGCAAAATATTGTCACGAATGATAAATGATGAGGCGGCGAATAACCGAAGAAACTAAACGTTTAATGGGGCGAACTTGTTACCAAAACGAAATAGAGAAAGGTTAGCGTCGCAGGCGTCGATGTCGGCGAAACAGCAGGATCGACCGCTGGGGTGAGACTGACTCCGGACCGCCACTCGGAGCACCTTTTGTACCACGTGGGTTTCTGGAACATTCGGTGTAGAAAGTTCGGCGAGTAGAACATTTGTAACTCGATCAGAAGACAAAATTCTCGAACTTACCAGAATGTCAAGTTGGAGGAATAAATAAAAGAGAAGTCCGCTTTCTGGTATCGAGCCCGGAGCCTCCGCGCGAGAGCCTCCGCGCGAGAGCCAAGCGCGGTAACCATTCGGCCACGGGCTCGCTGGGGAACGCGCGTGGCAATATCACTGCTAGATGTTACCAAACATTCCTGCGACAACAAGAAAGGGGTCGCTTCAGCTATTGGGAAGGAGATCAGACCGTGGCGCCCCAAGCGGTTAACTTTATAACTAGATGGATGGGGACAACAAATACAATGGCTCAGCGCTCGGCTAACTTAACCGAACGCGGCGTCAGCGTTCGGCTGGAGTTCGTGTTCTCCGGTGAGGGGGAGGAGAGGCTCTTTTGTTACCGATTTGGCTTGCATGAACAATGCAGTATGCACGGTGCCCAGCTCAGTACAAAAGCCCAAGTGGGTCAAGTTCGCATCCTCTGACGACTGCTTTCGGGGGAGATCCGGCACTTAATGTCACTTCACTACTTGTTGGTACTTTTTCATTACACTGTACAGCGCGCTCCATTAAAAAAAGATGACACGAACATGCCCACAAGGCCTCTGGGTATGTGCACAAGCCTTGTGTTGGGTAAAAACCGAGGTGTGGGAGTGACAAATGGGTCAAAGCGCTTCGCCAATAGTGACATCCCTGAATATCACATCTTGCGGCGCACCTTAGACGCATCGTTTAGCTACAACCCATATTCCCTATACGGGGAGTTCACTATAAACGAACCTGGGACACGAATCTGAGTGAATGAATAACAAAGAAAACCCTCATAATAGCCACGGCAGTGGTCGCACCTTCTTCAAGCAGGTTGCGTTCAGAAAAGCACTCGACGTTGGGGTGTCTCCAACGTCGCATTTTGAGAGCTCATCCAGCTCCTAGTTCATTTCCTCCACTGCTCGCTGCTTATCAATGTTCGCTTGCAGACATGTTCGCGAGAGCAATAAGTGCCGGACTGACAACACAAAGAAAAAAAAAGAAAAAAGAAAAATAACCTCGACGTTTCGCTTTAGCGGGGTCAAATATGCAAAAAGCAAAACAAAAATGTCTACTTTTTTGTGCGTGTCCACTTCTCATTTGTTTTTCTATTTGTTATTTTCTTGACCACTCAAGTCTGCATTGTTCTCGTATGTCGTTTCCCGCTCTGCTTCCGCCTCAGGGTGGCATCTTTACTTCCGTAAAACCACACCTTTCGTTTCAGGATTTTTTTGGGGGGAAACTCTAAAAGAAAGAAAAGGCGCCTTTGGGAAGGCGAGGGGAGAACCTTCATTGTACGAACTTTGGGCTGAAATATGAGTCACAGTCGGCGAAAAAGCGATATTTTCACGTCACCGTAGCTAATCGGAGCTAGCAACAGGATTCGGTTGCTCGAAAGAATGTTCACGTTTGCTCGTGCCACGCCCAGGCCACTTCATACCGAAAAACTCGGAAAATGGCGGAATGTCAAAATGGTATTTAAGATAATGAGTACAAGATACTCGGAATTGTAATTAAAATAGAGTATTAAATACTCTCCATCAAAGGTGTTTGCAAGATACCAAGATACTCCAAAAAGTATTTAAGATACAGTATCTTGAGTAGAGTATTTGAGATAGGCACAAGTCTGGAAAAAAGCAGCATAAAGCTGATAACGCTATCAAACATGGAGACGTGCGATATAACATATTAAACAGCTAAAGTATTATCAAAGACTACAGAGAAAAATTAACACTGGGGTTTTGCAGTAGGGCCAAGAAAACCCCGGTTACTTTTTTCGCAGTCAGTCACAGATACATTTGCTATATTAATAAGTTATATACAACTCGCCTACCAAGCCGCTCGTGAAAGTTGGTACCGTCGGTTCAACGTCAGTGCACTGTTCGTCGAACTGAAGTTTTGGGGTGTATAATCTGCGACAAAGGGTGTAAGAATATAGCCTTTTTTAGGTGTGGTGTCACTTGAGACATTGAATGGGCGATCAAACGTGAAAGGCACGCGAGTCGCAACAGACGCCAATAACCAAAACCACCCATGTTCTTCGCAAACGGCCCGTATACCCTTCACAGATACATGTTTGTTTGATAAGGCCTTCCAGCTCGTGTGTGGTGCAAGAAGCTATCCTGCTCTCTGCTTCGCACACTTGCACAACAGCACCGCTAGTGCGCTGTTAGAAGCGACGCCGCTGACAAAGTGGAATCGGTATACGGCGCCAGCACAAGGGACTGTAGCACCATATTATGGAACATGTCTTAAAACGTAAACTTTTACGTTGGCTGTACGATTCCTGCGATATCTTAACATCTTCAGACCACATCTTTATTTGTGTTCCACACAAGCTGTGATCGGCTGGTTAAAAGTAGGGAGTGGAACCGGCCATCATTGCGGTTCGGTTCAGGTTCAGTAGCTGCATTTTGTTCCGGTTCGGATCTGGTTCAATGATGCATGCGAAATAACGATTCGGTTACCGTTCCACTAAGCGCGAACCAGTTCAAACCGGTTCTTAAAAAATTAAGTCCACAGCTGCCGGCCAGAAGAAAAGGTGAGTTCAACACATCGTCATCTGCATTAAAAATATTGGGTCATCGCAAGCCGTGCTGCGGAACAAGGACAGCAAAACAAATATATGGGTGATTTCATCTCAACTCAGGTACAAATTGTAAATCGAATTTTTAAAAAAAAAAAACATGTTTTCGGGCAATTTCTATCATAAAAGAAGATGCAAAAGGAGAGTTCGCTGGATTTTTCATTCTCAAGTTATGAACCGTTGAAGCGGCCAAGGTGGAAACTGACGTTTTTCCAGCTGATTGGGGGTGCCATATTTCACTCCATCTCTTTTTCCTACTTTTTACGCTACATCAATATAACGTTTTTGGGAACACTCTCGAGATATCTTTTTTTATGCTAATTAAGCGTCTAAATCATAATATCCTTGACGAAGTTCAGCAATCTGTGCTGTGTGACCTAATCGACATATTTTTATGATCTTTACATCACCGTAAAGCTCCAATCAAGCTTTTTCTATTCAATATAATTTGAATATTTTGTGCTAAATATATCATGCGATGCATGTGCCTGAAAAACAAATATTTCGAAAAAGTAGTAAGTTCATAGTCGATTTTCTAAGAAAAAACAAAAAACACCCTACCTTTTATATCTTTAATTTTTTATTCACAGTTAGGCAATATAATAGTCTATCAGGAACTACCGACAGCAATTGTAATATATTGTTTGTAGGGCCGCTATTAAGATTCGAATCTTGTGCTATGAGCGTTTTGAACGGGACTTCGCACAGGCGCTCCGCTGAGCAGAATATTGACCTATAGAAGGTTTGCTGTTTATCGTTGCAGCTACCTCAAATCCAACCATAAACATTAATAACATTTGGAGTAGTGTACTTAAAAAAATTTACTTCGAAGTCCGTATCCACAAGTGCGGGCACAACGCTTACTTCCTCCCAATTCGGAGGAATGCAGATCGTTAGAGAATTCCTCTGGGGCCTTTTGCTTTCGGCTTTGAGTTTGAGATACCGAACTTGACATGTAATTGTCATATTTTCTTATGTCAAACAGATATGCAGTGCATATACATATGTACGATTTAGTATCTGACGCTTAGGAAGTGTGGTTTATTTTGTGCACATACGGACTCTCGTAAAATAACGACCATTTCGTAGAGTGTAAGACTTCAAATGTGTTAGTCATGTGTTAAGGTTTCATTTCTATTTTCAATTATTCATGCCAGGTTACTTAGACGTTTTCCCTCTTGACTTAAGTTTTGCGGGAGTCTAGAGGTTTCGTACCTTCTCCGTCAATACATAGGGCGAAACTCACACACCTTGCAAATCCCCCCAGCGCCAAGGAAATAAATATTGTTGCTTCATTGCATTTTTCGCTTAGATATTGAGGTAAGTACTATCATTAAATAGAAAACCTTACACAGGTGAAAATTCTGCTCAGCTGAGAGTCTATGCGAAGCTCCGCTCAAAACTCTCATCATAGTACGAGATTCGAGTCTTAATAGCGGCCATACAAACAATATATTACAATTTATGTTGGTAGTTCCTGGCAGACTACTATACTACCTAACTGTGAATAAAAAATGAAAGAAATAAAAGGTGTGTTTTTTCAGAAAATCGACTTCAAACTTGCTAGTTTTTTCTAAATATTCGTTTTTCGGGCAAATGCTCCGCTTTATATGTTTAGCGCAAAATATTCAAATTACACTCAAACGAAAGGGCTTTATTGGAGCTTTACGGTGATGTATAGATCACAAAAACATATTGATTAGGTCACACAGCACAGCTTGCTGAACTTCGTCAAATATTGTTGCAGAGAGGCGGTTTGACAATTAAAAAAAGCATTAAAGATCTTATGACATAGACGCTTTATTGGCATAACTCGCCGTCTGCATCTTCTTTTATTAAAGACATTTACAGGTAGATACTAAAAATTTCCGAGGCGTTAATTATGAGCAGTGTATTTTTGTGAGCCACTTATATTTCTGGACGACAAATGAACAAACACCAAAATGTAAGCTTTTATAGCCGCCGCACAAACAAAATATTACATTTTCTGTTTATTTTACTTTATAAAGCACTGCAATAAGTAGCTAGAGGAAAACAATTAGCCAAATAAAAGGTAGACCTTTTAGAAAATCGACCTCCAATTGGCAAATTTTTTTAAAGAGTCCTTGCTTTACGAGAAAATACTGCCCTTTCTCTTTTACACACAACATGAAGTTTGTCATCATTAGGAGGAGTATACTCTAAGCTTTTTCAAAATATAAATATGCTAAGACACCTCATATAGGTCACATGGAAGAGCTGGTAAACTTTGACAAATATCGTCCAAAAACGTCCTATTGGCAAATTTTGTCAAATATATTTCATATAAATAATCGCGTTAAAATTATTTATCAGATAATAATTGTGTTCAAATGTATCTGCTAAAAAAACAAGAGGCGCCCATTTTGAATTAGTGTATTTTTGCGAATAAGTTGATTTACTGACAAAACAGTAAAAAGAAATCAGACTTGAAGCTTTTATAGCTGCCATATAAACAAAAAATTACATTTTGTATTTAAATTACCTTATAAAGCACTGCAATAGCTACCTAGAGAAAAAAATCAGCCGAATAAAAGATTTTTTTAGAAAATCTTCCTCCAATTGCAAACATTTTTGAAATAGTTTTCGCTTTACGAGAACACACTGGCCTTTCTTCTTTACACACAACATTACATTTGTTATCAATAGAAAGCGTATACTCTTAGCTTTGTGAAAATACTAAATATGTTACGATATCTCAAATACCGTATTTTCCGGACTATAGTCCGCACTCGGTGTATAGTCCGCAGGCGCAAATATGGGGTCAAAAATAAAAGTTTTTTGCTTAGATAGCCCGCACCCGGTGCATAGTCCGCACCCAGTGCATAGTCCGCACCTGGGGCTTAGTCGACACGAAATCCTCTAATACGCGGCACACCTTGACATATGTCTGCTTTCTTAGCTCACAAAGAAGCCCGATAATATACATAACTCATCATTAGCGTACTCTTTTATTCACAAAATCCGTCGCGTCTCGTCATAATTAACGATATTGAAAAACAAAATTCCTGTATAGTCCGCACGCGTAAATAGTCCGCGCAGCCTGAAATTTCAACTTTTAAACATGTATAGTCCGCGGACTAGAGTCCGGAAAATACGGTAGGTCGCACGGAAGAGCTGTTCAAACTTTGATAAATATTGTCAAAGGGGCACACTGACAATATTTAACACAAAAGTGAAGATAAATAATCACAATAAAATTACTGACCATAAATCCCCATTCAGAGAGTGGCAGAAAAAAGTTACATTGCACTACCAAAAAAAAAAGGCAAAAAGCAGAAAGGAGTGAAACATGCCACCTCCGACAGGCGAGAGAACGGTCAGTTGCGACTCGGCTGCTTAAAATGTCCATACCTCGAGAACAAAACATCGCCCGAACTTGCAGTTTGCACTCCCTGTCGAAGGGTTCCCCATGACATATATTTTTTCGTCAAAAGTAAAAATTCGACCCGAAATCCGTTTTGGAGTTGAGATGAAACCACCCATATGCTTAATTTCGTTATGTGGTCTTGGATTCGTAACGCAAACACCTTTCTATAAGCGTGAAAGATGGGGCGAGATGACAGCGCAGCAAAGGTTGGTTGCACTGTCCCTCCACGGGGCGCGGTGCCGCCGGTGCCGAGATGCGCTCCGATAGCAAACCGAAACCCGTCGGATTTGTGCGGTTTTTCAGAAAGCCGTAAAATGCTTCGCGTGCCTTTTATCGTTCTGCAATTTGTTGATTTAGTGTTTTTCGATGATGCTGAGCAATTTTCTGATTGAAACCATGCCCTTAAACACAATATTAAGGAAGTAATTACGCAAAAATAATCTAATTATCCCGGACTTTAATAATTTTCCTAAATAGCTAGGCCCCTGGCCCAGGACCAAAACGATCGACACAAGCCTTTTTTTTTGTTGCGACGCGTAGTTTTCGAAATATCGAATTTATCCTCCTTTCGTGAAACACCCTGTATATTTAGCCTCTCGCACTTTCAACTTGCGACGTACTACCGCGATGGATGCTACGAGCTACACGAGCCAATCTATAGATCGTTGCTTGTCTCATGTCTTCGCAGTTCCCGCGTCGTTCCTCCCAACCGGGAGGGCACGTGACACCCTCCGAGCTGTGAATTGGCTCCGGTGTCTCGTAGCGTCTTTTGCGGTTCATCGTAACGTGAAACAAATTATTGAAGTGTACGCCTCCGCACCGACTCGCCGACGCCAATTCATGCTGCACACAGACGTAAAATATACCTGTTTCGTTATTATGGAGCTGTCTCCATGTCGTCGCTGCCGTTTGTTTAATCAAAGCTGAGCCGCTGACGCCACCGTCGGGAATATTTATCTACTTCTCGCTGCCACCGGCAAAGATGGCGCGGCTCACATCCTATTACGCCGACCCGTTATCAAGGATCCGGTGACCGCCACATGAAATTACGGTTCCGTTCCGGTTCGGATTCAATATTAGAGAGTTTTAGTGGATCATTCCGATGACTCCGATAACGAAACCCGATACTCTGCCCCTATACTCTGTTTCACTTTATGTTGTACCGCAGAGAAGGCTATAAGCGCGAGCTCATAGCGTTGGCAGCTGCTCTTAATGCACGAGAGCTCGTGCCGCCGAAATGTGCCCTACAGCAAGGAGCTCGCGCTTGTGGCCTTTTCTGCGGTACATCATAAGGTGAAACAGAGTATAGACCTTTTCTTTAACGGCGCCGCCATCTTGAGAATTGCGGCGCCGACGCCGCCGTCTAGCGGCTTAGAAAAAGAAATACCGGCTAGTTCTGGCAGCACAGCTATCTGGGTAGGCAACGGTGTGGGTATGGGGGAACTTGGCTAGACTTGGCTATGGTCGGCTGCAATAACTTGGCTGGAGCTTGTCCGGTTGAATCCAGCTGGCTACTCACATGCCATCACCTTGCCTCCTCGAGAGAACGAGGACGAAGACGGTGGGGTGTTTTGATTGAGTTTCTACAGCGAAGCATATATATGAGCAGTTTAATGCAGTCTATGTATAGGTAAGCTCTCGGCATTTGATAGCTCCATCTTGAGTGGTGGCATGTAGACTTTTTCATACCTTTGACATACCACGGGGGTTGCAGTGATAACCTAATTGGACCACTTGCACCGGGAATTAAAATCGGTCCTCTTGTCATAGACGAAGTGGTCGTGAGCTTAAACGTGAAGTTGAGTCTGATACGAATCTCTCGCGATTCAAGCTCGCAATCGACTGACTTCATAAATAAGGATTCTTGGGGAAAATGTGAAGCTCAATAAAATTGCAGCCACACTCGCGCTGAAGCTTCTTGTGCTCATGGCACACTTCTTGCTATTGTTCTTATGCTTCTTAAAATTATTTATCCATCCGACGACCACGCAGTGTTAGCCAGACAACCGTAGATTTTCGGAAATTGCACCACGATAAAAAAGAGCACTCGGAACTAACTCATGCACGGCGCCCGTTTTTAAGCCTTTTCGCCCATACCCTTGGCGGTTGCATACCCTGTGTCAGCGGGCAATCCAAAAATGCACCAGGTCGAGGGTACGTCAGTTACTGGCTGGTTTGAGGTTATGCGAAAAAGGTCTATACCTTTGCGCATGGATTGTATCGTTATCGGGGGTATCGGAACGATCTACTAAAACTCTCTATTAAATGTTTGATTTGGGTTGCAGTTTTTTCCGGTTCAGTGAAAAATAACAATTTTGCTCCGGTTTTCCGTTCGGGCTCGGTTCGACATTATGGTTAAAATCTACCTACCTGCTAATCGCGTATGATTATAACAGCCGCTTTGTCGCGTCTCGCGGCTCCAGGAACGATACCTTGTTCGTCTACAACTATTCAGTATTGGTTGCTTCACGGAGGTAGCGCCATTTTCATCCTCGAAGGAGCATTAGCTAGCGAGACAATCAAGCCGTCAGTCACATGCAGTGCAACGATGCTGTAGCAAATTTCCATGCGCGGTAGCGAAATGCGCCATCAGCACGTTGACCCAAAATGAAAATCGACACAGCTTGTATAAGAAGCCAGCCCATTATATTCCCACTTGATTGCGTGTAAAAGGCATCTAATTCCATTCCCATTCCCCCCAGCACTGCTGTTCTATTCCCATTCCATTCCGGGTGGCTTAAGTGCGGAATCATTCCAACTCCGCATCACTACACTCTAGACACTGCGTTTTCATAATTCATGTATGTGAAATATTTTTATGTAATGAAATTGGTCGTTTACACAGGTATGCCTTCTAAAAAGGGTTTCCAGCCTTACAGTTTATACGGAAAATTCAAATAAAATGTAAAATATTCGTATTTGAAAAGATTCGATCCCTCACGACCAACATACCAGCATCCATCTTCGCGCATACGCATTTCGTCTTGCTCGAATATTCTTTTTGAGCATGTTGCCATTGGTAGTATGGATCATAAAAAGCAATGAAAACCGATACAACAGCACAATGCCAGGTTGTATTGATGGGTGGATGAGCGTTGGGCTAAGGCTGCCCTCCGTTTCTAGTTCGAGACGGCGCTCGTTGCTCTAAAAGCCAGAGTTTCTAGAAAAAGTTAAAGCCAACTCATATGTTTGTTTTTTGAATTCGTCGATGCTCGAGCTAGGGCCATGCCTTGTGCAGCCCTAGGAAGCAGATGGTGCAGCACTGAAATGAGAATTGCACTTGGAAGTGAATGACGTCGGAGCACTCACTCGTAAAACGCATTTCGCGCGTTCCCACAATAATGGTTGGTGGTACTTGAAGAAAACACCAAGCGTGAGTAGAGTACTTCGGACAGGGTCACTGAATCATGGGAGGGTAGCGGGCCATTGCCTTCCCTGCCTACTAGCCGGACACAAACTGATACGAACATACAGACGACCAAACCTCGGAAGGTGATCGGATCTCTCATAATGGCAATCGCCATTTCGGTTCATTCGAGTCTTCGAAGCTTCAAAAGTGTCATTTTGAACCAGTCGCGCCAAGATATGGAGCATCATATCGCACTGAAAGCGCTCCTCACTAATATAAGCGTCTTTGGCACTGTGCAAGAAACGCATTTATAAATCATGCTTAGCTCTACAGATCTCTTACAATGGTATTGTTGTTCTTGCATATTTAAAGATATTTATTTTTCAACTCCGCCAAGCACCAACGCTGCATGTGGCGGCGATGCGAAGATGTGCGCTTGTTTCGTCGGTGCGTGGATAAAATCTCGGTATTCAAGAAATGTATGCAGATAGTTTTAGTAGATGGTTCTATGACTCCGATAACGCTACCCGATACTCCGCCGCCGCCTTTGCGCGTGCATCATATCGTTATCGCGTACCGTTATCGGGGCTATCGGAGGCATCCAAACGATTACTAAAACAATTTGGATCGGCTCACCAAGAATGGATAGGTCAAGGAGAAACTGCTCATTCCATGAACCAAAATGGCGACTATACAGAGAGCCTGACATTACTTTCCCAGGATCCAGTGACATTACTTCGGACTTTCCGAAATCCCTACACGCATCGCCGCGCGGGCGATGAGACCTTTCGGTGGCGCCGCCTGGCGGGTGCAATACTCTGACGTAGCGAACATGATTCTAGAAGACGACGCGCCAGGTAGTAGCACGGAGTGGTTATGTCCGCTCGCTTCTATGCCGATTGATAACGGTTTATTCAGGTTTGTAAAGATGCATGAGGTTTTTGTAAATTCTTATTCCAACACAGCCGAGTAACTTTGTGTAATACAACCTTCAAAAAAAAAAAAAACGAGTTTGACATGACAGTTTGAGCTGCGTGCGTCACGTCTGTTCCCGGCGTGTCCGATTCTTGTTTTATTAGATCTCTGGATGATCCTGTAGAAAATTTAGTTTTGCCATCACCAAAGTGTAGGACGGCATATTAACATGTGCACGCGCGCACTGTTCTGTTGCGTGACGCCGCACACTTGTTTTGGCTAATAAAGCATGCCGATACCGACGCTTCCATGCAAGTAAAATGCGAGTTGCTGGCTAGCACTTGTACAGTTAGCCCGAGGACCAAGTAAGTTTTTGTTGTTCTTTTGAGGTGACGTTTCCCACCTTCACATTGAATCTGTTGCAAGGCAATTCGCCTGATCGCGACTTCCTCTCGAAAATAAGACTGAAATCCCCCAACCAATTCTCACTAAATATTGAATACAAATTTAAATGCTCTCTACGAGGAGCGCACCATAAGTTTAGCGGAATTATTTGGGTCCGCAAAAATACACAAACGTTCGTAGTCCACTCATTTTTGGGGCACTGAGGTGTAACCGTCTTATCAGGTATTGCGGGTCTCGATCGCGGAGGTGGTTCCGCACGTTTCTCGTCGACCGGTCGATCGGGCGATTAAACAGGTGTTTTGCTGAAGCAACTCTTGGAGGCAGTCACCGCATCTTTCACTTAGTTGTTTTAAGGAAACGTTTGTTTACTGGTTAACAAAATGCAAAAAGAAATGAACTTGGAACTAATAGGAGACCAGCACTCACAGAAAGCAGTAGAACCAACATAGCACACGCTTCCATGGTTCGCCGAAATGGTTAGGGCTGGAGCTGCTTCAGCTTTAGAAGAAGCTAGGTTAGCACACCAGGCATTGTGTACCAGATCGACACTCTGACGTCTAGCAACGGCCATAAAGTTCTGCGACTGCCCCCGTATCACTGCGAGTTCAGTCCACTGGAACCTATATGGAGCAAAGGGAAAGGCGATCTATAGACCGTTCCATTAGGGTCATAACAGAGAGGGTAATAGAGAGAAAAAAATGTCCTCCCTCTCACCCCGCATGTCGTCTGCTCCGCCGAGTTGGGTGTACCTTGCATCCGGCTGGCGTGCAGACTCTGCTTAAAATCGCGTCATTTTGGAAATTTCAAGCGCAGATGCGCAGATTTTGGTATGCCAGTTATTGTGTAATACTATGCTAGATAAAAAGACTAACAGAATCCGCAACTGCGCTGTTACCTGCGTGCAAATAAAAAGAAAATAGGGAAAACTGTGTCAGATTGGCCGATCTCCGGCGAAAAGTAAATCCGGTTGCTGTACTTTTTTTACTATACAAAGTTCGTACTGGTGTAGGCCTTTAGCGACCATGAGTGGAAGTTTGAAATAATAAATAAAACGTGCTCTCCCGCCGGAATACACCCAGTAGTTGAGGGTAGTACTGCCGGCTGTTTCAACTGCTATTTAAGTAACGGACAAAAGATATGATAGTTGGTCGTTTACCGAAATAGAACAACAGAGAGCTATAAGCTGATTTTGGAGTAGCCATAACTATTTTAAGAACGCGAACCACTTCACAACGGCAGCCACGAGCGAGAGTTTGATGTTCCGTACAGCCCGCCGGTACAGCCCAAGATGGAGAATGCAACCTCCCGGTTTGTCGTCTGCTAGCGGAGTCGGGCGCGTGCCCTCTCTCTTGTTTTACCCCGCCGAACCCGCGGAATTTCCCGGATGTGTGGAGAGGGCGCTGCTGTCGAGCAAAATGGTGCCGCCCAGAGAGCGGCACCATTTTGTCAAGTCAGAAAGGTAGGAGGAGCTCCTCCCACAAGCGTGATGCGCCCGTTTCAAATCCCTCCGCAGTCGAAAGAAGAGTTCACTGAAAACGCTCCTTGTTCCGCTTCAATGGATAGATAATGGCCACAGAGTGGTGACAACTTGTCTCCGATCCCACTTTTTAAGAAAGCGACCTTTGTATTCATCGGAGGCGGAACCGAGCCCCTGAAAGCAGCCTTTGTATCCATTGAGGGGGAACCTAATCCCCGAAAGTCGTATTTGTTTTCATCGGAGGGGGAAAACTCTAATCTCCCTCTCGTGTCTTCCACAATGCTAAGTCAAAGTCGAAAGATAAAGCAAATATGTACAGAAAGGCTAGACCCTCCTCGCGCGTGGCCGCGGCGTCACGGAAACGATGGGACACTATTGGATGCGGAGGTGGCGGAGGGATCTATGATTCCTTTGAGGGGCACTTGCCGCTACCTTCTTGACCTGTAACCGACTATCAAGCACGTTGAACATGTCGAAACAACCGTGGGAACGGGGCATTATTGTCGACTGAACGAGTGGTGTTCAGTATTCGTGACTTAGGCAGCTCCCTTTGACGAATCTAGCCCAGATATGAGCGACATCGAGGAGCTTGCTCTTAAAAATATTTGCCGTGAGGGCGACAGTATTGTACAGGCAGGAAGGGTTTCTTATTGTGATCTTCATGAAATTTTCAGCTATCACCACTTTATGATGTAGGGCTCAGAAGACTATTAACTTCTTCGAAAGCTCGCGCTGCAGAACCCAGGGATCCTGGGATCAATCCCCACCCCTGCCCGTTTCGATCTGGATGAGCATCGTGCCGGCGTGCGGTATACTGCGTGGTGCACGTTAAAGACCCCAGGCTAGCGGTTGTACTGCACTGGCTAAATTGCTCATCTACAGCGAGTGACTCGTCGCAACTTTAAAATGGCTGACCAACGACTCGCTGTATAAATATCCACACAACCCCCAATTATTAACTTCTTTCCATCGGTTTTGCAAGACCTCTTCCACTAGTGTAATATTAATCAGAATTCACTGTATACTGTAAGCTGTTCTAGAGAAAATTCCTGTCTGGCATCAAATGAGATACCCGATGCAAGAGCAGTTTGGGTACAAATAAAGCCACAAGATGTTTCTGTTCACTGCATTACCATTCTGCTTTGAATTTGAGGTAATAGTCACACTCATTACATAAACCTTTATTCTCCGCTGCATTGAAGTGACATATTAATTTATCGTTAAGTCCCGTAATCCCGGACAACTGAGGAAATGCGGTCAAGCTGTGGGAGCAAGTGTACTTTGGCTAATAGCTAATGATATATGCTGCTAAATTCCTCGAAAATATGCATTTATAAGACACACACACACACACACACACACACACACACACACACACACAAAAAGATGGCCCCATTGGTGCATTCCAAATTAGACCACCCGTGAAACTTGTGAACGCAATAGACCTATTGCTGTCTTACCCATAGAGTTATTACTATGAACGCTAGAGGCTCAGCTGGCGCTAGTGTGCTGTTGCATTTTGAAACAGACAGCAAGCAGTCTAAATTTGACTTCCGGTAATGTATTCCTATGGGAAAAAGCGAGTGCATTTTCTCTCTGCGCTCGATTAAAAGAGCAAATATAACGAATAACTTGTACGTACTAGGCACATTGGAACATTTCTCAGTCACGCAGACGAAATAAATGGTCAGTTACGGCGTTTTTCTTTCAAATTCATCGCATTAAAAACGGTGCTAAAACGGCTTCGTACGTGTATTTTTGTGCGCTGTCGGACACTGTTAGCGCGAACATGGCGTCGAAGCTTTCCAACATGGGGGATATACGTGCCAAACGAACGAAGGACATGTAGAAAACCGAGGGAGACGGCAAGAACTACGCAGTAACACTGGATAAGTAACTCCTTGTGCTTGCAGACGATCAAAATAAATTGAAAGTCACGAAATATAGTCAGATTTGCAATAAATAAGTACTGCGAAGATGCTTGTTCTGGGTTCAAATGGTTCAAAGCATCACCCGCACGCTCCAAATCTTTGCAAATACGGAAAGCCAGAGAGCAGGTGCCTGATAAAAACTGCCCGACATGGGAAATAATAAAAAGACATACCTTTCGTAGCTCACGTGCTTTATTTTTTGCGTTCGAATGTTTCTTTAACCGATCGTAAAGATCCGCACGACGGAGTATTCATTTTCATTTAATGACAGGACGGGCATATTAGCAATATATAAGCACCACCGAAATGCTAGCGAACCTGAACACACACTACATTCCTTTCGATCGTTAGTTTGCTTAGAACCGTCGCTCGTTTTCACGTACCTTCCTTGAAACAGGGGTTTGGGCCTGAAATAGAGCGAAGTTTAACATCGCTCAGTGGTAAAAAAAAATGCTGTAACTAAAGCAATTACACTTTCACAATACCAATAAAGGTACATACTATCCGTTACAACCGATATGACAAAAGTTATTCATGTTATTTTCCTACGAAGAGAAAAATTCACGCGCGTTTTCCCATAGGAATACACAGGGAGGCTGGAAAAGTAGACTGCATGCTGTCTGCTTCAATTTGCAACCGGAAGTCCCGTAGACACTAGCGCCAGCTGAGCCTCTAGCGTTTATTGTAATAACTCTATGGTCTTACCCAAGCATCAAGGAGAATGCAGGGATTGGTGTTCCACGCGCCGCACGTGCTGGCCTCAGCAGTAGTAACTTTTCCAAAGCAAAAACCTAAAACAAATGGCATCTTGCACGCGCGTTCGTCAATGCTTTCTTTTGGTTATTTACTTCGAATCATTTATACAGGAAAGGCGTGCGCGTGTGGCGCGTGGAACACCAATCCCTGCATTCTCCTTGATGCTTGGGTAAGACAGCAAATGGTCTATAGCAGCGGGTTCGAAGCACT